>JAKNSH010083813.1:0-10831 GCA_027790015.1 Cymbopogon flexuosus
TGTATACCTACTGGACAAAAAGGGGCAGCAACAATCATTAGATGATCAAACTGAAACAGCTGCGGCTTTATGGGAACAAGCAACATTACATTACATACATGCATCAGGAAATGCAGTGAGAGGCCTAAGCGATTAAAGAAAGAGAGATGGTTTAGTTTACTGATGCTGCCCATTTTTGCCTGTCATAAAACGATTACAGCAGACTGGCTGTGCTGATTACCAGGTATCTTCAGCTACTTCAGAATGTTGTGAATCTGAGTTCTAAACTTGGGGGATATGCATAAAGGTTTGATCAAGCCATTGGATGTGTCATCAGCTTCTTTTTTCCTATACAACAGGGTTTCCTGGGTTTCTTCAATGTACAGTATATGCTAAGGTTCAGACAAAGCAGGGGTGTAGGAAAGGTTTGTTGAAGGAGCTAATTAACATAACAGCTAAATGAGGATCACTGGTCCTTGTATTCCAATACTGTTAGCAAAAGAGTGAGCAATTCATGAAAGCTCAGAGTGAAACTAACAACACTATCAGTTTTGCTCCACATGCTCATCGTCAGCAAATGGCAGAATTGGATGCCATTTTGTCAGACTTACAACACACCTTAATAAGCGATAAAAGGTGTGTTTGGACTTTGGAGTAACCAATTAACCATTGGCAAAGGTGATTCACATTGACTCTATGAAACTAACTATCAATAGACTAGCTAGCTAGCAACCTTTCGCTACCAGCTACAGCTTATGCAACGACAAACGCTAAACTGTAAGTTCAGTAAAAACCATACCGCCTTCAGCCACCGACGACTACCGCGCATTAGGCCTCGTACAGTTTCCATGCCTGATCAGTGCCGTCTACCAGATACGATATCGTGATCCGATCAACAGCACTAACTGCTCACAAAGTACCGATTCAAAAAACCAACGACCCTGTACCTACGCTCACAACGACCAATCACCTGCATATACCAACCCTATTCTTCATGCACCAAACTCTTTGCCCAAACCTCGATTTGCCCAGGGCAACTTGGGCACTTGGCCCATATCATCATGCTTTCGGCCAACGCATACAGAAACAGCCCAACAAAAGCACAATGGACCATCTGACAGCCTTATGCGAGCAAATCTTCAGTGGGGGTCCGGGAAAAAAAATGCAGTCCAGCTGCAACGCTGCAACTGCTATTTATGAACTGACACTGGCATTTCATCGAGCAGGTGATCGAAGCTATGCGCATGCCTAGCGTAGCGTATTTTCACTTTCACCTATTGGCAGTTCAGCACTCGCTGAATGCGAACCCGTGGATGGAATTTCTCCACTTCTCTATGATAGATGGAATTGAGAGCAATCTACTCCGATGATAGAACACCCGCGCCAAACACCTACGGAAATGCAACGAAATTAACGAGATACTTCACAAGTTGCCGAAACTTTCTGCCAAAAAGTCGATACGCTGAGAGCGAATGCGCGAAGCAAGCTACGAAATCCCTAATCGGCAATCCACCAAACAACTCACCTGCTCGGCGATTGCGCGTCTCACTTGACTCCCTGCAGCGATCGGCATCAGTCGCTGCGCCAAGCGAACCTGCCACCGTCCTCCCGCATTCTGTGGCCCAGCCCTCGCCTCGCCACCGGCACCGGAGACGGTGGAGCCAGCAAGCGGCGCCGGTGATCGCCTCGCCTCGCCCCATCTCGGCGTGCACGGCACCGGCACGGCGCGGCGGTTTGCGCGTGATGATGTGTTGGCCGGCAGGCCCAACAGAACTAATATGTTTGGGCCAAACTGGGCCACATTTTAGGCCCAAAACGAGTGGGCCGGCCACACATGCGCGGCCTCTCTCGCATACACCCTCTCGAGTCTCGAGTAGTGTGCGAGCTCGATTCGTTGCCATCCACCACTTGTCTGTCACCATCTCCTTCCTGGTTGCTCTCCATCCCCGCCTCCTCCGCGCCGCCGGCGACGATTCCATCGAGCCACTCGGCGACAGGACCCGGCGACCATGTACCGAGTCGCCTCCGGCCTCGGCGCTCTCAAGGTGAGCCGCCGCGCACGCCTGGAACCCTCTACCCTCGCCTTGACCTCCTTGGCTCCTTCCATTTCCGGTAGATCTGGGCGCGATTCGCCGATCCGCAGCGGCGTCGCGTGTGGTCGCGTCGCGAGATGGCGGATCCTTCTTCTCGGGACCTTCCCGTCGTCCGAACGCGCGTGGGCTTGATGCGTGAGCGTGGGTGTTGAGGGGCATTTCTGGCGTTGCAAGCGCCGATCGTTGTTTGAATGTTTGTCGTTTCCTGTTATCTGTTGAATTGGGGACGTGGTTGTTTGAGATGCGATGTTGAGTGGCCTCTAGGTTGTTTGTAGAATTGGTATGTGAATGTGGGCTGTAGGGGGCAAGTGGAATCTGTGCTTCGGCGGATGTTTGTGATGGCATGAAAACTTGCGTAGGGTGAGTTCTGCTAGATCAGCGCTGATCACTTGTCAGTGTATAAGACATAGTATACTTTTAATCCATTCTAGAATTAGTTCCATTTTAATATTTAATACTTGGTTTCTGTTCTACACTGATCCTTTCTTATTTGGTTGTGATGGGTCAACTGAAACATATTATTTGGGAAAAAAAAACTAGTAACCTCTCACAAGTCTTGATTGAAAAATGGAGCTTGATCTTCTCAAACCACCAGTGTTTACTTCTCGCAATCACATGCTTATGCTGTATTTGTTTTGTTCCGTGCATGTGTTTGAAACCCTTGTGATGTTTTGTGTTAGTTCTCAAGCGGTGTGATGTTTAAGAATTCATTTCATTCAATCATTCATTGTCACTTATGATACTGGTTTTTACATCTGTTTATGGACAGAAGATAGAACCAGGATTTTTTATGTAGACAACCCTTTTTTATGTGAGGATGTATAAAACTCCATCATTCTGATTCCTTACACAAGAATATTGCTCTGCAAGCATACCTTTACTGTAATCTCCTATAGAGTTAGCACAATTTTCTCGGTGTGTTTGTATGAAGCTTTGTGGCTTTGACCACCGAACTGTAATATAGGCTCTTTCCTTTTATTTCAGAGGCATGGGGCAGATGCTCAAATGATGAATGTTGCAATCAGGTGTGCCAGCACAAGTGTTGCACAGGGGTCATCTGGTGGCTTCTGGACCTGGCTGACTGGTGCACGCTCAAATCAAATACCTCCTCCAGATTTCGCACTTCCGGGAGTGACTATTCCTCCTCCACTACCTGATCATGTGGAGGCTGGCAAGACAAAAGTCACAACACTTCCCAATGGTGTTAAAATAGCCTCTGAGACATCTGCAGTATGTTGTCTTTGTGTTTATATGGTTACTCATTCCATCCATGCTCTCATTAGCAGCTGATGATAATAGGGTGTTCTCTATTTCCTATACAGGGATCATCTTGTTCTGTTGGAGTTTATGTTGATTGTGGTTCTGTATATGAAGCACCTGAAACAACAGGCGCCAGTCAACTGTTGAAGACAATGGCCTTCGCAACCACTGTCAACAGGAGTGAATTGCGGGTTGTGCGTGAAATTGAGGCAATAGGTGGCAGCGCCAAAGCATCTGCTAGCCGTGAGATGATGAGCTACACTTACGGGGCCCTGAAGACTTACATGCCTGAAATGGTTGAGGTGCTTATTGATTGTGTACGCAACCCTGCTTTTCTTGATTGGGAAGTCAAGGAACAGGTATTTCATCTTGTGTCATCCCCTTCCACATGTCTGTTTTAGATTAATGTATCATGTTCTTTGCTGACATAGTGACATGTTTCCTTTTCAGATTTTGAGGCTAAAGGCAGAGCTTGCGAAATCATCAAGTAATCCTGAAAAATTCCTTTTGGAGGCTCTTCATTTTACTGGCTATTCTGGCGCTCTAGCAAACCCGCTAATTGCATCAGAATATGCAATTAGCAGATTGAATGCAGATGTCCTGGAGCAATTTATAGCTGTGAGATTCATCTCCAGAATCAGTCTAGTATTCTTTATGTCCTGGTATCGTTGTTGATGTGTTATTTGTACCTTTTGTTGCATGGGTATCAGGAGAACTACACTGCTCCCCGAATTGTTCTAGCTGCATCAGGTGTTGATCATGAAGAATTGGTATCTGTTGCTGAACCCCTTCTGTCTGACATTCCCAGTGTATCTGGAACAACAAGGCCAAAATCTACCTACATTGGTGGAGAATTCAGAAAAAGTGCAGATTCATCGGTAGGCATTAGGATTCAGTCCATTCATCAAGTCACTTATCTAATTGCTTTCATCACATAGATTTCTATCCTTACTTTCGCCTTTGTCTTGCAAAATAGAACACAGATGTTGCATTGGCATTCGAGGTCCCAAGTGGTTGGCTCAAAGAAAAAGATTTTGCGACCGTATCAGTTCTTCAGGTTCCTTAGGCAGTTTGTTGAGAGATTCACTATTTTGCTAAACAAGGAATGCCACTTGAATGTTTTATTTACTAAGAGCTCTATATCTATTACAGACACTTCTGGGTGGCGGTGGCAAATTTTCTTGGGGAAGGCAAGGAAAGGGGTTGCATTCGCGTCTAAGTAAGTTGAACAGCTGTTTATATTTTACCCTTTAGCATGCCAGATACTATGTTTTCTTTTGAGAAACTGCAGGTGCATTTGACTTGGATAGACAATGAAATCAGTATTATGGGACTGGAGTTGTTCAACAATCTGACTGATTAATAATTCAAATAGGATTTGCTCCCTGTTTGTACTAGATTGATACCTCTCACCCTGAATTGGTTATTCTTTATCGAGATCTTATTGGACATAAAATATGTTGTTTCACACTGTTGGAGAAGTGTTATTCATCTAGTAGTCTCATGTACAAGTGCAATAAAGGTTTAGTTGTTCTAGTTCTAATTGCACCATAACTGTTCTTTTTATTATGTTCATTTCATCTAGTGTAGATCTTTACCATAATGTGAAGCACTATGAAATTCAAAAATCACACAAATCGAAGCAGTCAGGATGTATTTATGTAGCTCGTTTTTATATAATTAGTGGGATCATACCAATCCCTAAATTTGAGGTGTGCTTTGTGGCTCGTGCAGACCATCTAGTAAATGAATTTGATCAGATCAAGTCAATCTCTGCTTTCAAGGATGTTCACAGTAATACTGGCATCTTTGGAATCCATACATCTACTGTAAGTATTAAATTCACAAGCTTGCTAGTCATGCATAGTGTAGTCATTTTAGTAAATATCATGTAATTATATGTACCTTTTGGGAGGGGGTCACTTAAAACTTGTTACAGTACATATGCTAGCTATCCTTTTCTTTGTGAAAACTCAAACCATGCTTACGCCTTACGGCAAGGCATAGCAAACTCATTGGGCCAGTGAAAACAATCGTTACAGAAATAAACATAGTGTTCATATTTTATATTTCAAATACAAATCGTAACAAAGTGTTATTTCACGATCAGGATGCATCATTTGTTCCTAAAGCTATTGACCTAGCAGCCAGAGAGCTCACTTCCCTTGCAACTCCTGGACAAGGTACCCCAGCTATCCTATCTTGGCTGTTGGCTCCTGTTAGTTAGATTACTTGCCTGCCTGGAACTTCATTTATTCTGATTACAGTTGACCAAAGCCAACTAGACCGTGCTAAAGCCTCAGCTAAATCAGCGATACTGGCGAACCTGGAATCGCAGGTATATAGGAATGTTTCAAATATTTCTCTTTTCCTAAAACAAATGTTATAAATTTCTGTCACTGCTGATGGTTCACTCGAATAATTGAAACTCATAGGCATCATTAACAGAAGACATGGGGCGCCAAGTTTTGGCATTTGGTGAAAGGTAATGTGTTTTCAAAGTTATAGTGCTATGATCATTTCACATTTTTTCTGTGATTCTATTCCCTACGAGGTCACAACAGGATGCTGTCATATATTGCTTCAGAGAGAGGGCATATATCAATTGTTTGCTGCTGCTATTGTAGATATTATTTTCATGGATGTTATTATTATTATGTATAGTCAATGAAAGATATGTTCAGCTGTTGATGTTTTTCTATCTTGCTATCTCTGCACCATGCTCACTGGTCCACCTAATCTTGGCTTCATAAAACCCTGCAGGAAACCTGCCGAGCACCTTCTCAAGGCTGTTGATGGTGTTACTCTGAAAGATGTAACATCTGTTGCTGAAAAGATCATTTCATCGCCATTGACAATGGCATCTCATGGAAACGGTAAGTGGCAGCTAGTCACATTTACATTGTGCGATATCAACTAGAAATTCAACTATAATGTTTGTGACCTATCCCCTGCATTCTGCAGTTCTGAACATGCCTACTTATGAGTCAGTCAGTGGCAAGTTCCGCTCAAAATGAGGAGTACATGACCCTTCATTTTATCGCATTGTTTACTGGACAAGTTTAGCAGTCCCTTGTCATTCACGCCTAGGCCATGATTCTTGGTCAGTTTCAGAAGAAATAAGGAACCCCATACAGTTTTGTTCGTTAAATCTGTGATCACTTCACTATTACTCTTTTTCCCCTTTCTTTTGCAGAACATTCATGCAATGCTGGTGATAGACCAGTAACGAGCTTGTAAATTTAACTGAACCCTGGCCCATCTTTCAGTGGCAAGGCCCCCAAAGAGTGTACAAAACTTTCGTAAACCTTTGACAAAAATGTTGAATAATGATTCTACAGAACTGAAGTTTGCATGATTCGTGTTCAAGGCAAATTGTTATGGTGTATTTAACCTACCATTGGTGTTATTCATGTCAGTTTGTTTATTTCTCCCCTAAATTCAGTTGCATGGTATGTCGTTCTAATTCGTTTTAGCAATTTTTGGCTGACTTAATGATCATGTTCCTAGAACTTGCATCCCTATGCATGTAATGCCTAGCATTCTTTGTTAAATATTACACCCGTTCAAGGTTCAACAAAGAAAACGGGTGGTGGGTATTGTTTGCTGGACAAGTTTAGCAGCCCATTGTCATTCACGCCTAGGCCTTGATTCTTGGTCAGTTTCAGAAGAAATAAGGAACCTTATACAGTTTTGTTCGCTAAATCTATGGTCACTTCACCATTACTTGTTTTTCCACTTTCTTTTGCGGAACATTCATGTGGTTACTGCTGGTGATAGACCAGTAACAAGCTTGTAAATTTAACTGATCCCTTGCCCCTCTTTCGGTGACAAGTCGATCCCCAAAAGAGTAAAAAATTTTTCCTAAAACCTTCGTCAAAAACCTTCGTCAAAACTCTCAACAAACAACTCCTTCGTCAAAAATGTTGAAGCACATAAATAATGATTCTGCAGAACTAAAGTCTGCATGATTTGTGTTTGAGCCAAACGGTTATGCTGTAAGTGGGTCTACCGTTGGTGTTTTTAGTTCAGTTAGTAGTTTGGTTCATTTCTCCCCTAAATTATTTTATTTACATGGTATGTTAGTCTAATTCATTCATTTTAGCAAGTTTTGGGGCGACTTGATGAACAAGTTCCTGAAACTTGCATCCCTATGTATGTATGTATGGCCTAACGTTCTTTATTACTCCGTATCTTATACAGTGTTAACTTTTATCAGGTTTACTATTGCAAAAGTGTTGAGTCTAGAACAAATGAACAATGATGCAGTGGCTTAGAATTTCAATAGCCTGCTGAGACAGTTTCCAAAAAAGAAAAAAAGAAAAACTGCTGATGAAGTTTGACGAGACGGTAAAAAGTTTTCCAAAGGACGGCTCATGGCACCACCCTTCATTGACTGGAGGGAGCCGCGCTGCGGTCATGCACGGGTGGCCCGTGGAATTGGAGCTTCGAGATGGCGACACCATTGGCGTGCCTCTTGTTTTTCTTCCGAGACGCCGATTTTGACCAATGGACGCTGGCCGCTGCGAGGGAAGCAACGAGGCTGCTCTTTGTTGGCTCCTGCTCTGCTGGCCTGTGAATTGTGGCCGGTGCTTGGTTGGTTGGTGCCTGCCGACTGCCGACGCCCGACTGCCTGCTGGAGAACGGGAGGCGCCGGCGTTTTTCCGCGGCGCCGAGAGCCCCATGGTTTCACCTCTCTCTGGCTGCGCGAAGGGCCAGGAGAATAGGAGATCGCGAGGCAGCTGATAACTGCTCAAGCTTATCTCAGAATTATCATCAGTATTATCGTACTCCGTACCTGAGCAATGAGTAGCATGCTAATTAATGCATTCTTTAGTGTTCTTTATCCATATAATCATTGCTGAATTAAGAGAGCTTCTTATTATGCTTATACTTGATATAAAAAATGGAGACTTCCAGTTAAAGTTTCTTTAAAATAATCATATGTATTATTAAAAACAGGTAGAGTTTTACAAGTGCAAAGATGCGCATAAGCCCCGTAGAGGCAAATGGCCTAGCAGGGCAATGACCAATGACAGAGAAAAAGAGTATTATCACTATGAATTGAAGTGGCGCCAACAAGGACCCGAGGTGCTTCCCACTTGTCAAGCACCACATCCTAGCATCATCATGTGTTTTACAGCCACTTGCTTATTAGGCTCCCATAAGAGTTAAGATTCGCTTGAAGATTTGTTGGTCCTCTCTGTGTATATGCATGTCAGCATGTATTAGTGTAGTGTGTGTGCCTATCAAATTTCAGCCAACGTCAAAAGGTTAACATCCTACTACGAGAACACTGTAGTGCACTACAATACGTTTCGCGTTACACTGTTTACTACCTCCAAGTGAGATTTCACAAGATCGCACTAAACCTTGATGAAAGTTACCACAAACTTTCAACATCAGTTCATTTTGATACAGGCAACTTGAAGAAAGAAGACATGAACATGCTAAAATGAAGTGGCAATTGGAGGGTTTTTCTATGTTGCGCAAATTCTATTTGATCACCCCATATTTTTAAACGCGGCCATATGTATGCGGTAATTGTAGTGGATGTAATTTTCACCGTACTTCGTCACTGATTGGAACGTCGTCGTGTAGTTTATACACATACAGATCAAACCGTTAGCTGTCACCAATGAACACGTAGAGATCAAATGAGACAGACATGGGGGTGGCCATCAAGTGACATGTATGCTTGAGATAGAACATACTAGTCTGTTCTAAATTATAGTTTGTTTGACTTTTTCAACACTAAATTTGACCACTCGTCTTATTCAAAAAATTGTACAAAATATCACTTCTTTTGTTATGATATGCTTTATTAATAAATAATCTATAAGAATGACTTAAATTTTGCCATATTTTCATAAATTTTTTCAATAAGACGAGTGGTCAAATTTGGGGTTGCAAAGGTCAAACAAACTACAATTTAAAACCGAGGAAGTAGCTATTTAAATAAAAGTGTGAAACCTAAAAGCAAACATCATCACTGAGTAATAACTTAAAGAAAATGCACACTTTGTCAAAAAAAAAAATTAACAACACACTTTTCAAGTTTGTTTTCGGTTCCTTCCACTTGCTTGGAGGGGTTTTTTTTTTGGTACTTGGCTTCTTCGATCTATCTCTTTCAACGTAGGCTTATTTGGCCACGCACCAATCCACCTCACTCCCACGTGGATTGAAAGAGGTATTAAAATAAAAAAATAATAATTAATTATCCACTCCAATACTTCTCTGTCCATGTGGATGGGATGGTTTAAATAAGCGCTAAAATGATTTATGTGGTTTAGGGTTATTGAGTCCCCCTTGATATGCCAAAATGCTAGAATACCTTTTTGTTTTGTAATGGTATCAACATGTTTTCCATTTCAAAATGGTCAAAACATGAAATTCAACTCAAAATCCATCATATAAATTACGTTATGTGGTTGGTTTAGGCTCGCTAGTTTTCTTTTGATTCCTAGCATCAGGCTCTTAATTAACCTGTTTGTTGGATCCTTTTGCATTTGCTCCAATTAGGATGAGGTAAGCTAGCCAGAGAATGGGCGAACTTGACTTTGCCTCTAGTTAAGTACTCTCATTATTTAGCTAGCTAGCCAGGTAACCTAGTTTGTAGCATCCTCTATTCCTCTTCATGCTTGTTAATTTCTCCCTTTTCTTTTGGCGGAGGAATATGATTCTTATTTTACTTCCTTTTACAATGGCTGGATGTATCACTTTCTCGAGTGAATCCAAGAGGACAAACTTCTTTTGAGCATTGGCAACTGGCAAGCTAGCTTCCAATCCCAGAAGTGTGGTCATATATACTATCTCGTCAAGTGAAGGTTTCATGCACAAAAGCTCAAAAAAATCATTACATGAAAAGAACCAAGAAAAGTAGTCTTTTAAACAAAAGAAGCAAGAAAAACAAACTTATAGTTAGTTCTATATTATATATTATTATATTCACATGTGGTGGGTAGTTGCTAGCTTGTAAGATGATGGCTTTGGATTTGTGACCAAAAAAACAAAAACAAAGAAGAATACTAAACCGTCCATCCAATCCAATTATATTATTCCAATCAGAATCAGGTGCAACTTAATTACAAGCAAGCATCTTCCATGGAATATGCTCCTGAAAAATTAGCGGCAGGCAGCGTATCACCTTTTGGACCAATATAAGCTTATCAGGAACCGTGTGAGAGCTTATCAAAGCCGCTGGTTTTATTGTGACCATAGATCATCAGCATATATGTACCGTCACCTTTCTATAATGTTCTGATGCTACTTATATTATGAGTGCCTGTTAGCTTCAAGCTTCTTCTTCTTCTTGCTTCTTAATTATCTTATTATTATATTGTTCCTGGGGATAGAATAAAGCTAAGTTGTAGCGCATATTATACATGATATGCCGGTGGTACGGTGGGCGGTTGAGGAAGCCAAGATGGACCGCAGTTACGTTGGCACACAGTTTCTTGATTGATAGTAGATCGAAGAAAAGAAAATGAAGAAAAAGG
>JAKNSH010084057.1:0-11098 GCA_027790015.1 Cymbopogon flexuosus
TTCATTCAATATTATGAGTATGCTTGTTGATTGGTGATGTTGATCAGGTTGTTTTCTGATTAGTTGTTTAGTAGAGTTCTTCTCTACCGTAGAAGAGATACGCAATTATACGATAAAATAAAAGTAAACATGAAGCATGTCATCATCAACACTCGTATTCATGTTTATTATGCATTTGCTCCTGTTTTGCATTCAAAATTAGTCACACATATGCATCATACAGGATCGCAGGACATGAATATCGAGGAGACGCAGGAGCCAGCTCTTCCGGAAGAACCGCAGGAGGAACTGCCACAGTACGGCAGTGAAGATCTTCCTGAGTTCCCCAACTACATCGGGGTAGACTTCGAGGAAGGCAAGCCCCGGAGCATCCTCCCAAGTTTACTAATCTTTAACTCGTTTACTGCTTATTGTTATGCTGCATTGAGTTATAGGAGTTGGGTGAAACCGTTGCTGCATTATACCTTGTTCACCCTGCTTTATATCCTGCCACATATTACCTATTGAGTTCGAGTTAGTCGTTTAGTTGGCTTAGAACAGTTGGAATAGGTGGTTTACTTTATTTCGGCCTACTGGTTTACTTTGGTCAACTGTGGTTAAATCGACCAGGGCCCATGCGTTGGCATTGGTGTCCCTTAAGTACACTCGTGAGTGTAGCCCCTCATTGTCATGTTGAATTATGCCCTACACTTAAGTGGAAGGATAAGTCGTTCCGACCCTGAATCCGGAGCATTATGTCAGGTAAAAGAAAATGCGGTTTTGCAAAATGGTCAGCTAGTCTACTATAAAGCCTTCATTATCTTTGGAGTCTTTTATTTTCATTTATGTCGGGTAAGTCTCGCTGAGTACATTCCCGTACTCAGGGCGTTGTTCCCATATTGTTTTGCAGAAGGTCAAGTGCTGCACAACTATTGCATTAACTGCTTTACTCCTGTTGAAGAAGATGTTTAGACGAATGGGCATCGTCACCTCTCGTATCCCACCTTTTGCTTTTGCTGGACTACGATCGTGATGGCACTTTGGTTTCAAAACTATGGGTTAAGAAAGACTTCCGCTACTGTTTTAATTTGAACTATGGTTTGTAATAACTCTTAAATTTCGCACTCCGATACTTATGTTTAAATTATGTTCGAATGGATGTTGCTTATGGATGGTTATCGCTAAACTATTACGATCCTCGTCTGTAATGTTGTGGAAAGTTCGAAATCCTTCGGGGTTTCGCGGACTACCGGGTTTATGAGAGGCTAAGTACGGAGAACAATCATGTCGGTGGTTGTTTTCTTTACTTAATTTCTTATAAATTGGGCGGTTCTGTTACATGACACTCGCTATGAAACAGAGTGAAATAAGATCTATCAATGGCACAGTTTTGTTGCACAGTTTCATAGATACATTTTATCCATTTGTGGGATCCGCATCTCGTTTCTTCCCCAAGCTGCTTCCCTGCCGCGTCCGCTCAGGGTGCAGAAGGAGCCCCGCCCACTGCTCGCTTGCGGCGGAGTCGCTGGGTGAGGAAACTCGCGCCCACTACTCGCTTGCAGTGGAGTCGCTGAAGGAGGAAGCCCGCGCCGCTACTCACTTGCGGCGGAGTCGTCGTCGTTGAAAGCCCGCGCCCCCGTGGCCGCGACGTGAAGCCCGCACGCGGCGAGGAGGAGCAAGCGCTCAAGCCCGGGAGGCGGAGCCCACGCCCAAGCACACGCCCAACGGTGGCGACGCAGAGCCTATGCGCATGCACGCGCCCGACCCGACAGCGGCGACGCGGAACTCACGCCCGCGCTTGTGGCGGCGACGCAGAGCTCGCGCGCAAGCACACACCCGACGATGGCGAGGTGAAGCCCCGCGCCCGCAACGCCCGACCCGACGGCGGCGAGGCGGAGCTTGCGCCCGTGCCCCGGCGGCCGCACGGCGGAGTCCGCGTTTGTGGCCGAGACGCGGAGCTCACGCCCAACGGCGGCGAGGCGGCACCCGCGACACACCCCCACATCGCTCCCAACCCTGCTACGCTGCCCCCGCCATGACCGCCCCAGCGACGCCCGAGGACCGCCGATGGAGCCGTGCCCGTCCGCGGCGGAAGTCGCGCCCACGCCGGCAGTGGCGGACTCACCTGCACTCGAAGGAAGAAGAAGGGGATTTGGGTTTTGACGAGCCAGTCGTCTCAGAGCAGGTGTCACACAGTTTCCAACGAGAGCAGGTGTCACACAGTTTCGGTGTCACACAGTTTCCAACGAGTTGGAAACAGTGCACGGTCGTTTCATCCCCGTAAAACGATTCCACTCTCATCTCTATTTCATACAAAGATTCTATTTTTCCTGATGTGTCGGCTCATTTAATGTACATGAAACCCCCATAAAATGACCACTAAGACATGTCTAATTGCCAACTACTCCATCAGTTCTAAAATATAAATCACTTTGACTTTTTTTTGGTACATTGAATTTCTTACGTATCTGGACATACATTATGTCTATATACGGAGTACATGGGAAGTTTGATGTGTAAAAGCAAAGTCAAAACGACTAACTTTGAAATAGGTGTTTTCTCAACTCATCTGTTGGCATGACTCCTTATTCATTACTGGTCGTTCTCTCCCAAACACAGCCTGGATTCATGCATAAGTGAGCTAAAAGTGGACTAAAAGACAAGATCTTTTAGTAGAGTGGAGGCAAAGACAAACTACCTTATTTAATATATAGTGAACTAAATAGTAGAACCAAAGGTTGCAATCGTGGTGGAGTATAAGTTAATTAGTGCAGATTTGGGGAGCACAACATTCTAAATTTTTAAATCATAAATAAACCATATGAGCATACATATACCATGATCACTTGAAAGGATCATGTTCAAACTAAATTCAAATTCATCTACAAAGTTTTGTCAAAAAAAAAAAAGTCATCTACAAAGCCACAAGATCACGGCTGCTGCAAAAGGAAATTCTAAAGTCCCAGTACGCTCAGTCAAGTTTTACAATGAATAACTATGGAATTTAATAATACTAGCTGATTCTGTATATGTTTTTTCCTTTGAATTTACACACTGCCATATATATGCCTCCTTATTTCGTTTCAAATAAAAAATATGCCTCCTTAACATAATCACTGCAATAAAAATAAGCACACCATTCATTCGTTTGGTGGAAAATACAAACTTGCACTAATGAATCAAATGAGTTGTGTTATTAACAAAACAAATAAGCAAATAATTGAGTTGTGTTATTAACAAAACAAATAAGCAAATAATTGAGTTGGATTCTTCTTCACCATCGGCATCTCGAGATCATACTTTCTTGGTTGTTGACCTTGCATAAGGTGAATGTCAAGTAATATTCTCTTTTGCTCACGTGCGTGAATTCACATTCTTCACACTCAGTATATTTCCTCCAAGAAGAGTACAAGCCAATGCTAGGGACAGGTTATGTTTTTTTTTCCATTGATGACTGGCGCATTTTGAGCCTGATATTATATTCTTCCAAAATAATTTCCATTTCCATTACATATTTCCATTTCCACGGAGGCCATTCCTTCTATGTATAATGTATTGCAATATGTAATGACCATTCATTACTCATTGGTTCAGACTCACACCCTCGCCACAGTCGCCCTATATATGTGTGCCGAATCAGAAGTCATGCCAATCCAACAAAGGCGCTATCAAGTCTTGTCTACTCGTCCACAAACCCATCAGCATCGTATTTCCAGCATCGACAGCCATGGTCGTTAGCGCATTGCTTCAGGTGTTCACCGCTGTCGTTGCTCTCGCCGCCGGTCATGGCGCCGCCTTCGACCCCAACCCTCTCCAAGACTTCTGCGTCGCCGACTCTACATCCAAAGGTTTGATCCATCCATCCATCGATCACATGTTTCAGCACTCATTACACTTGTTAACCTGCTTCGGCCAGTAACTGATTGCGAAGACTGAATGTCTGCACACATATGCATGCAGTGCGCGTGAACGGGGTCCCGTGCAAGGACCCGGCGACGGTGACCCCGGACGATTTCTTCTTCGCCGGCGTCGACCACCCGGGCGGCGGCACGGCGAGCCGGCGGTACGGGTTCACGGCGCTGGCCGTGCAGATCCCGGGCCTGAACACGCTGGGCGCGTCGCACGCGCGCGTCGACGTCGCGCCGGGCGCCGTGTTCCCGCCGCACTACCACCCGCGGGCGTCGGAGACGGCCGTGGTGCTGGACGGCGCCGTCTACTTCGGCTTCGTCACGTCGTACCCGGACAACAAGCTCTTCGCCAAGGTGCTGCGCAAGGGCGACGTCTTCGCTGTGCCGCAGGGCCTCGTCCACTTCCTCTACAACAACGGCACCGCGCCGGCGGCGCTCTACGCCACGCTCAGCAGCCAGAACCCCGGCCTGGTGCTCCTCGGCGACGCGCTCTTTGGATCTGGCCTCGACGACGACCTCCTCGCCAAGACGTTCCTCACCGACCGGGAGACGGTCGACAAGATAGGAGCCAGGTTCCGGTCCTAGAACGCCGGCTGCCAGCGTTCGTTCTCCATTTTTTATCCATGCCGTTTCCAATAAAATATGCGCACGAATTACTACTCTGTTTACCAGCACAAATAGTCAAACAGTTTGAACTTACAGAAGTTATAGAAGAAAGGTCAATGCCTTTTTTCCAAAAAAAAAATAAAAATAAAAAATAAAGGCCAATACTTGAAAACAATCACAAAAGAAATGCCGCAATTCCAATCCCACAGTTGGCCGCTGGGTGGGTTGCCAGCGGTCAATGTCCGCTGCTTCCACGCTCCCATGTGTGTGATGATGTCAGCGGAAAAAATACATGCATTTATTTCAACTTTCTATATTTTCTAAACTGTATATTTGTTTTCAATTCTGTTTGCACCGTTGTATTCTACGCGACGAGCCGAACAAAACTAGATCTCACTTGATATGTTTTGTAGATTTTTTTTTACTTTTTTTATACTGCAGTCATTTGTGTATAAGTTTTTTTTGATGTTCTATTATCTAAGTTATACAGAAATGTTATATGTATAAGTTAGATTGTAATTTTGCAACGTTAAAGATCACATAAGTTATGTGTATCAATTATGTTATGTAAGTTAAACGTATAAGTTATAAATAAAAAGTTATGCATCTATATCTGTAACTTCAGTTTTCTTTTTGCTAAAATATTAAAGTTATATATTTTCACGTAATAAATTAAATTTATAAGTTATGAACATAACTTCGAAAAAATTAAGATCACTAAGGTATTTATATAAGTTAGATTATAAGTTAGGGGTACAAGTTATAAAATGAAAGTTATGTGATCGGATTTGTAATTTTTTTCTTTTGCTAAAAATAGAAAACTTACTATAAAAGGAAAGTTGCGGGAATTTTATTTTGCTAAAAAAGAAAAGTTGCGGGTGGTTAGAAATCAACCGCTGCAAATCTTCCTGGCGGCCGGCCGCGAATTAGTCAGGCCGAATGAATGCCTAAGACCAATTTATAGTTTTGCTAATGAATCGATCAAACTACCAAATCCCTAATTATCCGTACTGATCCGTTCCGAATTCGAATTTTAAGGATACGGAGAAGTATTTTTAATATCTGTATGGATGCGGATAATCCGAATCCGATTATATGCGGATGCTGTGTAGGATATAGGATTGGCGAAATCCAGCGGATATGGATTATCCAATAATCGAACGCGGATCATGCTTATAATAGGATAATCCAAATATTTTAAACAGTCCAAGGCCCTCCCGCGGCCCTGCTCCCGCTCCCGCGTAGCACCGCGCCAGCTTGCCAGCAGCCCTGCTCCCGCTCCCGCTCCCGCTCGGCCTCGTGCCTCGCTCCCGGCCCCTCCCGCGGCCTCGTTGCGGCCTTGTCGCGAGCAGAGCACCGGCGGCCGCGCGCTCGCCGGCGGCCTGGCCCGTGCCTACGGCGCGCCATTGCCAGCAGCCAGTAGTCGGCTCGCCCGCGCCTCGGCGGCCGTGCTCCCCAGAGAGCCGTGTGCATCGCTCCTCCCGACGGCCGCGAGCCGCTCCCGGCGGTCGCGAGCTGCACCCCGACGACGCTCCTCCGACGGCCCGCGCTCAGCACGGCGTTCCTCCGGCGATCGATGGCGACGGCGAGCCCCGACGGCGGCGCCCTGGATGGCTACTCACGTGCTGTGTGGGGCAAATCGTCCTTTTTCCACTGGGGGTCCCACATGCGTAAGAGAGAGCTAGTGGAAGCTAGTATTTTGGCTCTCTCATTTTTCATCTTTTGTGAAGAAAAATAAAAACGGCTTCACATGTGAAGCTGTTTTAGAAATGATTGTTTGGCAAAAAAAATGACTCCCAACAGCTTCATGAAGCTGTTGGAAGCCCTACCAAACAGGCCCTATATATAATAATTCTAGTGAATATATTGTGTATTTTTAAATCTTTGATGATGTATATGTTACAAGTGTTGAAGCGTAGTAATATATATAATTTACTGCATACTAGTTGATTTATTTCTAATGTTATGTAAACATAAATAATGTCTAATAAGTTTTTTCCCAACGTATTAAACAACATGTAGGCATATATTATCCGATTTTTAAAAATCCGCTTCTGCTCCAATGCCGGTCCGAATCCGTACCTTTTTCGACATCCTAAAAAATCCACATTCGCATCCGAATCCGTATAGCATCCGATCCTCTCCGAATCCGATCAAAAAATATGGATTAGGATATGGATAAGCCAGTATCCGCTCCGATCCGATCCGTTTTCATCCCAAATCCCTCCAGTTTCATTCAAACGATAAAAAAAATCAATCAAACTAGCAAAAAAAAAAAAAGAAATTGTTCAGAAGCTTATATCAGGAGCACTGTCCATCCATATTTCAGCAGATACGTTTCCATTTTAGAGAGCAATCCATACTTCATCATCAATCTATAACCACCGGGCTTCCAGTTCCAGATACTCCGATTACAAACAATGTCACTTATGATCTCTGGGGTCTATCAATTAACCACAAGATTTGTGACATACAGTATGATTCATGTCATCAACACAAGTAGAAGTAGAATGTGCATGGTGTAAGTGTGTTTTAAGAGTTTCACTTTCTTTTCTTATAATATTAAAGATTATACGATTAAAGAAGTTGAACTACTAGTGCAGAAAAGGGCCGGGACAATAATCAGCCATTACATTTACATGTAGAACGTGAGCAGACTTAGACTTATATACAGATACAATGGCGACATGAGGTTATCCACCATACACATGATAAAGATCTAGAAAGATTACCACAAAAAACTGGAAGACACGATGCTGTTTTATGGAGTGTGCACAAATTATTGCTTTCAGGTTCCATGATGGAAAAATGAAACCAAAAAGAGACTGCAGAAGGTTATTTTGTCTTCTCAGTCCGGTTGATCACATCATGGTAATACAATAGAACGCACATTGGCTGCCCGTATATGCAGAAAAAGAACCAAAAGATCATATTGCCAACCTATATTGAATATGCAACAAATTAGACAAGTTTCCATGAAAAAAAACAGTGCCAACAAGAATCAACTAAGGAAAATATGGCTCACCATTGTGTCATTGAATTTATTTTTGAGGTATGATGTCAATATGATTAGGGGAATCTGGTAAAAAGAGGAACAGAAACATGGTGTCAGAACAATTTTACGTTTAGGAAACCCCATGGATACATAGAGCCATATTAGATGACTGATGTCTTCTGTTGCTCATAAGACCGCAGACTATATAAAAAGAAATGTTGGATATTAATCCACAGCATCATGGGTTGTATTAGATTACCTGAAGCATGATTCCTAAGAAAGCCCAGAACTTGAATATGCGGCAGGGAACAGCAACACATAACTAGTGTACAATTGTAAAGAAAATGTATAATAAGTTTCTCGAAAGAGACTGGATTATGAAATATAGAATTTTATATAGAGCACTTCATCCAAGTAATCTACAGCTGGTAAGTTTGAACAAAAGCATGTCGAAACTCGAAAGGACACATTTAAAAAAAAAAAAGTATATAACTAATATATGCATATGAAGAGCGAAAAAGGTAAATGAGTAAGTTACCTCATGAAATACAGCAGAAACAAAGAACGATATAAAAGCAGCAGCCTCCTGCAACAACATAAATGACTCTTTGAACAGTAATAATAACAACACAAAAGACTGGACTGAACAGAGTATAGCACCTCCAGTATAGGAGCTAGATTGGAGGACAGTAGACCCGTACAAAATTAAGCACATTCTTATTGCTCAATAAACTCAAATGATACTTCTACTGTTGGACTTTCAGATTTATCAATAAATGAACTTCAGTTTCACTGATGAACTAATTAGATTGTCCTAAACAGAATGGAGTAATTCCTATAGTTACTTTGAAAAAAATTAAGAATTACAAGCAAGAACTGATTGGTTAAGGGATATACAAGGCACATATATTGTAATGAAGCTACAGTTTAGTCTAATATGCACTGGAAGCGACCCTGAGCAGAACATCCACACAAATATTATTTTACCTTTGATATACCATTTCGCATGCAAGGAAAATATATATGACGAACAATCCATTTATGCACAGGCTGTCAAAACGTGGACATTATTAGTCATCAAATATTTCAGTAAATGAAATTAATATAAAACTGATGGACCAACAAAGGTCATTGGAGTAGAATAAAACCACAAATTCACAGTATTATTCAACCTACTTTGAACATACAAATTAGAATAGTTCTGTGATACCAAAAGAGTCCAGATTTCAGTGTTCTCAGCAATTTTAGTGACTTGGCATTTTTATTATGCGGTTTGCTTTAAGATGATTACATCTAACCAACATTCTCGATAGAATATTATTGCTAAGAAAGAAAAGGCATACCATGTTCCATTTTCTCCAGTACTGATCCCATCCAAGTACAGCAGCACAAGCAACAATAGCAAACCGCACACACAACATCAGCTATTGTTACCAAGATTCCGTTTTATACTTGAAAAATTAAGTAATACTAGGTTGCAAATAACATGATTGTCTCACCTCATCAATTGTTTTTGCATTCCACCAGTCTTTGTAGAATTCACGGTCACCAAATCGAAGAATCTCAGCAAGTATGTTTAACCTGTATAGATGAACACGTTAAAAAATGCAAACATGCAAATTTGAAGGAGACGGAAAGGAAATAATTTTCTCAAAGGGCATGGAAGTTCTGAGAAGACACATAGATGACTGATGTTAGAACAATATCATGATTGATCATCTATTTGAATTTGAATGAATAGATGGAAAATATAATTTACCATAGATGGAAAAGGCAATAGAACATGCAAAGCCACAGGTAGACATTTGGTAATGAGAGCTTCAAAACAGTCTCTACAGCATTCAGTAGTCCTCCCTTCAATGGATGTTGAGAGTTCACAACAATAGGATTTATGTACTGCAAGATTGTAATAAAAAAAGATTAAGAAATGTATGAGGATATTTTACCATATATATGGAGATATATAAACAGCTTACTTGCTCAATAATAAATCCTTGAAGACCAGTAAATATCAAGTATAGAATAACTTGACGAACCAGCCAACCTTTTCTAACACAAGGTGTTCGAGGATAACTTGGCTGCATGCAAAACGAAAGCAGTACATTTCTAAAATGTTACACCTTGCCAGCACTCTTTCTGCTGGTAACCAGAAATGGGCAGTCAAAAGGCACTAAAAGAAATCATATATCTGCTTTAGATCAACATACATGATCGGAAAATTACCTGATAACAGAGTGTCGGAGCCATCATGAAGTATGTTAGACTCCCAAGAGTTGGAGGTTGTAAATTATCTATGTCAGCCGTGGTCAGTTCATTATCAACCTAATAAAAAGGGTGTATTAACTTATGTAACAACAGTTAAATACATATAAAAAGAACATAAGCGGTAGTAATTGAGGTCATCATGCATTAGACCAGGTTGGACCTGGAAATTCTCAACTCCTTACCTGAAGCCCAAAATATTAGTATTCTTTATATTTACTTAAAAAATATTAACAGAACAGGATATATTACATTTTTAGAAACAATAGTTTTAAGCATAACATATACAGATACTGCATATCATTGCATTTCATTTACGAACCCATGACCAAGCTAAACCCAGTACCTTGGGCCAGAGAAGGCTGGACTACTATAAACATCTCTAAAAGTAACAAGCACAGGGGAGTCAGGACTCAGGAGAGGGAGGAAAAACCCAGTGACGAGAAGCAGCAGGTCAAGCAACATATCAGTGTTCATTTGAAAATGTTCTTTATGTTAACATCCCTTTGGTGCATTAAGTGTCTCAACTCGTAAAGAAGTCTGACAGAGTAACAGAATAATCACTAGAGTAGGTTAAAAGATTTGCTAAGTGCTTGTTCAATTTAATGAAATTCTCGTGGATAATTATTCAGATGTGTTTTCAAAACAAAAGGGACACCAAAAAGGATAAATGCCAATATCTTCTTCCATAAGGACTCTTACAAAAGAAAATCTGAGACCTACTTCAATCAAGTCAAAAGGATTGTAATCCCCTTGGATGGTATTTCAGATGTATTTATAAAACACAAAGAAATGAGGACTGAATATTTGCTTCATTCTGGCCAAATAATTACATAAATTCAAGTAGGAGCTTTAAAAGAAATATAAAACAAACAGAGGAGGAAACAATATAGCACACAGTGTACCTTCTTGCCACTTGTGATCAGTTTTCTTATATCATGGTTTGTATGTGCAAAAGATACAAGCTTCAGCCAAACAATGCAGGCAATAAACATCAACACAAAGCCTGATAAAACTGCAGAATCACACCTGAACCCAGTTACAGAATTTCAGTGTTAACACAATGCAAAATGGCACAGTATTTGTACAAAAGCACTGTTTTCCAAAAGATACAAATGTGATTTGGCATTTTTGGAGTAAACTTATGGTAAAGGAACTAGAAAGCATACTGCATTTTATTCTGCTTCTACGTCTTTTCTTGATAAACAAGATGGCAATATCTTGATGCAGAGCGAAGTGCAAAATCGATCAATGTTATTACATATACTTACTTAAGAATCACGAGCACTGGATATACAATTTCAAGTGTTGTAATAAGGATGTGAAAACAGGTAGCAGCCTGAAAAAA
>JAKNSH010084064.1:0-12566 GCA_027790015.1 Cymbopogon flexuosus
TTCCTGCTTGATTCATCAAAATAATTCCTCATATTTTTCTGATTTCAGGTCAGATTGATTGGTTGGCTCATGTGTTGCTGTATTTGCGAACCAGGAGGGTAACCATTCTGTGCTAAATGGAAAAGGTGGGAATGTTAAGATCTAGATTGTGCAGGCCAGGAAGACACAAATACATAAGGTAAATGTCATTTCCTTCTTTCAACTAATAGTTCCTATGACTTTAGAGGAAAAAACATTAGTAGTCCGGGTTGATGGTTTGGTTAGCATGAAGAAAAAAAACTTTAGCACATACCTCATGTAGTGTCAAGACCTAAAATAGTTTATTACATTGCTTCTATGTTCTTGGAAAGAAATGTGATATATCACATTAAGCAGTACGTTGGCTTCTTTAGAGCTACAAGCTTCAGGGTTTGGCCAAAAGGTCTACCCTGGCGCAAAAAGAAGAAAAAAAAATGTCTGCTCTAAATTTATGACCAGTTTTGGGTGCAGTCAGGTATGACTGCTCTGAAATCTGAATATGAATGAAGCTTTTGTTTCTGAATGTGGCATTTTGAGATTAGGGTCCACGAAGACGAGATTCAATAGGACACGATTTGGCCATGTTGTTGCTTGTATTTCCATTCGATCAGATTCAATAGCACTTGTGTAGGCTTCGATCAAACAGAGGTTTCTGATCAGTTGCAAGCACCTAGCTATTGTTTAAGCTGCCAGTTTTCCCTCTATAGCTAATCATTGCTCATGATCATCCACATTTTGCTTGATAGTTAGAAGGTCGGATATTTGCACATCCATATTTTTGCTCATGCATCATCTAATTATGTGATATATTATGCACCTAGCTTGGATAGACTCCTCATAGGAACTTCCTTAACTCTTAAAAGGTACAGCACGGAGCTGGATGCTTTTAGCTGCACCGGAGATCAAAGCAGCTAATATTCTCGGATGCGGATTTTTTTTGAGGGAATCTGGGATGCGGATTACAATAGCTTTCCTACAAATATTACAATATAAGCTTATGACATTCCTCTGGCTCATGCTACATGCCTAATATTCTCATCTCTGGACATTTGATGTTTGTAATATTTATCTCGGATGCGGATATCTGCTATTGTAAATTGTAATACTTAGTTCGTGTTTCCACATCTGCTCATTTTCCTTACAAATATTGTTCTGGCCATCGCTCGCGCGTATGGGCGCGTGCAATTCACTAGTGGATCTAAACAAGGCCTAAGAGTTCAGGGCTTTCTTTACCTCTATTTTTTAAGATCTCCGGTAAGATATTTGGTTTTTTCATGAAAAGTTCTTATAGCTAAATGAAACCAGCTAGCTTTTGCCGTCTTAAAGTCCCTGCGAAGGGTTTGTTAGTACATGACGAGAAGTTAACGGGCGACGGCTCATCCGAGCGGATGGAGAATCCCATCGCGGCCGTCTTAAAGTCAAGTGAGGGGCCCCGCGGGCCCGCGCCCTATCCAACCAAATCCTCCACGGCTCCACCGCCTCCCACTTTCCACCTCCACCACCACCGCCTCGCTCCTCACTCCGCTGTCCACACACGAGCTTTTACTCCCCTCCCCTCTCGCTCTCCATGTCCGCCGCGTCCACCGCCACGGCCGCCCGCCTCATCCTCCCGCGCCCGTCACTCCCGTCGCGCTCCCTCCTCTCCTGCCGCCGGGGCCGCCTCCGCCGCGCGTTCCAACACGCCAGCGCCGTCGCCGCTGGTGGCGGCGAGGGTGCCGCGAAGGAGCCGCCGCGGACGCTGTTCCCAGGCGGGTTCAAGCGGCCGGAGATCCAGGTGCCGGCGCTCGTCCTGCGCGTCGGCGCCGACGAGGCGCTGCGGCGCGGGGATGAGGTGGCCGCCGCCGTGTCCCGCGGCGTGGGCATCATCGTGCTCGAGGCCGGGGAGGAGGGCGGCGGGCGAGCCTACGAGGCCGCTCGCGCGCTCAGGGCCACCATCGGGGACCGCGCGTACCTGCTCATCGCGGAGCGCGTCGACGTGGCCTCCGCTGTCGGGGCGAGTGGCGTCGTGCTCGCCGACGACGGTTAGTGACTGAATTTCTCCTTAGCTTCCAGTTTGTATGAGCTTGAGTTTGGTAGGTAGCACTCGCTATTACTGTTGTAGAGCTTACATTTTGCAACAGCCCAGTTATGCTTAAGTTGCTGATCGTTCATGGGTGGCTATCATTCATTCAGAGTTTCTTTCATCCTAAGAGTTCTGAATATAATGTCAATAATTTTAAATGGCACATTGTATATGTTCTGTCATTAACTCGTAAAGTGTGCTTTGTTTTCTAAGTAGTAACTGTCTGCAACATTCATGTATTTAAGATGTTATTTTGATGCAGGCATTCCTGCTATTGTTGCAAGGAGTATGCTGATGAAATCAAATGCTGACTCCATATATCTCCCTATTGTTGCTAGAAGGATACAATCTGCAAACTCTGCAATGAGCGCTTCAAGTTCTGAAGGGGCTGATTTTCTGATTGTGAATACTGGCACTGGTGATTTTGCGGATGTTATGAATGATGGTGTTGGTCAACAAGTAAAGATTCCGATTTTCTTCACGTTGAACCATTTGAGTGAAGGAATTTATTCTGACTTCACATCTAGTTTGCTCCAATCTGGTGCATCTGGAGTTGTAACATCCTTAGCTGGTATGCAACTCATCACTGATGATCTTATAAAAAAGGACTTCTCAAAAGTCGACTCAGCTGAGGAAGTCTCACGAGCAAGTTACTCTTCTGCTGGGATGCTGGAAGATGTTAATAATGTATTGGTCCTAACTCGTGATCGCGAGAAGACTAAAGTTGCTGGATTTACAAAACTGGATGAAAAAGTGGTGCAGTTGATAGAAAGAGAGAAGCCTGTTCTAAGTGAAGCTATTGCTATTATCCGCAAGTCAGCACCAATGGTGATCATCTAACGTTACACATTTGGTAGTTGAAAATGCCCTGGAATGAATTCAGTTGTACTTCATATCATCATCTTTAGCATATCTTTGACTTGAACTTAATTACCGATATGTCATCACAGATGGAGGAGGTTGAGCTTCTGGTGGATGCTGCTTCTCGCCTGAGTGAGCCATTTTTGTTGGTTACTGTGGTAATTTTGGGTTTACATTGAGTATTGATTTCAGCAACATCCATTAAATAGCTCATATTTAGATAACCTGCATGCATACCACTGAGGCAAATGCCACTAGACCTGATTATTGTTTTATATTATATAGTCATATCAATAAATCATGCATCTCCCTCAAAAGCAATCAACAATCTTAATATCTGTTTTATTCTCAAACAAGGAATACCAGTATGTTATGAATATTGCTTTGTGCATGTATTTTTATTTATTTGAACCTATGAATCTATCGAAGTTCTCAATATCTTCCATTTTATGAACTTCCTAATTAATTTGTACTAGCATTTAGTGTCTTTTCTGGTTCATTTTGCCAGTATTCACCTTTTGTATGGGTGGAAAAAAGTTCTCTTCTATGTGACTTCTTCTGTAGTCCAACCCTTTACTAAGCAAATATGCTTATGCATATCCTCTTTTGGTTTAAATTTTGCTGCATACGTGTCCACATGCTAGATGGTTCTGTATTTGCATAAACAAACAAACATAACTGTCCTAAGCTAACCACATTAGTAGAAGCACAAGTCCTGTTCTATAGTAGTATGAGCAGACACATTGGTTGTATTTATTTTCCTAACATACTCAGTTTGGTATGAGCCCGTAAGCAAGAGGATTCTCTTATTCAGTAGGAATATAAATTTTTTTCGAACAATGCAGGAAAGTTGCATGTCGTTTCATGAGAAGAAAGATACAGGGGTGAGGCTAAAACAGCCGACCTGAACACCCTCCACATACTCGGATGCTTACAAAAACATGCCACTGACACAAAGAATATCATATCATAACCAAGGGGGTCAGACTACCAATCAAAACCTAAGGTTCTGAGCACACGACCTTATGAGCAAATCCTGGAGATTAGAAGCACCTGCCATGCACCATAAACTACAATCACAAGCCACTGTTTTTAGACCCTTAATGTTGTGGCAACACTTTCCTCAAAATACACAGGCATTCATATGTTTCCATAGCCCATGCCACTCAAATGTCAAATGATTAGAGAATTCATCCCCTTCCGCATCTCCTTGGGAACATCTCTGATAGTGATTCCCCACCATCTAAAGAAGTGAGTTGCATCAACTGGGGGCACCACTAGGAATATAAACTGACTGGTTATTCTTCGTTATATTATACATATTCCACACTTTGCAACTAGTTTTCTGATCAAATCCTCCTGCAATTTATCTCAGGGTGAATTTAACTCAGGAAAGTCAACTTTTATAAATGCATTACTTGGAAGGCAGTATCTTCAGGAAGGAGTTGTGCCTACAACAAATGAGATCACACTACTATCATATTCTGAGATTGAATCTGAAAGCTTTGAACGATGTGAGAGGCATCCAGATGGTCAATTCATGTGCTATTTATCCGTTCCAATTTTAAAGGAAGTAAGTATTGAATTGCTTTTGACTTGCTGATATTTCTTCTTTACCTCACATATGTCTGCATGCAGTTTATTGTTCGGTATGTTAAGTTAAACAAGCTAGCCTTTCTCCTTAACTAAATGCATTAAATTAGATAAGGAGCTAGATTTCCCTTTTCACCCAGTTGAAGGTTCTTTCCAAACAAACTTGAAATTGTGATAAATTATAAGGAGTAGACTTCCTTTCCCCCTCCACATGCTGTAGTTGATAGTGTGTATCACCTGCCCATTTTCTGTAGCTGCCTGACTACTTGGCTTTTGATCAACATTTATTATACGTGGAAATGAAGGTGCAAAGAATAATTGACAGTCTTGTTCCACCTCACTTTCTTTTTCCTTCCGTAGTTGCATTACTGTCCCAAAGGCCAAATCAGCAATGCATTTTCCTTTGCTTCTTTACTTCATTTTTATAAGATGCTCCATGTGTGCTAATTCACAGATGAATCTAGTTGATACACCTGGAACAAATGTTATTCTTCAGAGGCAGCAACGACTTACTGAAGAATATGTGCCACGAGCTGATTTGATACTGTTTGTCCTATCATCGGATAGACCATTAACTGAAAGTGAGGTATTCACTATTTTGTATGACAAAACACATTTGATATTGTGATTTTATGAGCACATGAATAAACTTGCACAGTAAAATTGATTTAATTAAATCTAATATTGAATTGGTCATATTGATTCCATCTAAAAGCAGACTTGATTGTAATATACTTGAGGATGTAGGTGTAAGTGCAAATTCCATTCCTGTACTGGCTGAACAGTCCATGGAATGCCTTGTACTGGTGCCCAGACACATAATAAGTGCCTTTACCGGTCACAGTTCCAGCTGATTCCGTCCATTCCGTACGAAATCGAACATTATATGGATCTCGGTAGCAGTTGTTGGAGGACGGATCCTTTGAGGTCACTGGCAGACGGCAGCCAGGCGCATTGCAGCTGAAACTTGTGCGTTGCTACACTATCGCTCCTATGTGTAGGTGTGATGAAAAGATGATGCGTGTAGAGATGAGTTTCTACTTCCCAGTGGAAAAGCTCCCATGGGTCTACTTCGACTTCTTGCTGCAAGCAGCTTCACTATGTTAAGTGCCATGATCCTGTTAAAGAATGAGCTGGTGACTCATAGGCAGTTGTTTGGTTAAGAGAATAGAATGAGTCCACCTGAGCTGTAGCGAAAGTGAGGTTTCTTAGGGTGATTGTTATTGCTTATGGACCCGAACCTGGGCCACTGAATCAAGGGCCCTCATTGCTATATTTCACTAACTCAAATTGTAATTCGAGCTGTATCTGTGACAACTGTAACAGATCAAATCCACAACCTTTTCAATTCATTGAAATTTTCAGTGACTTATTCTAGGTTTCTTTCTGCATTATAATAGGCTGCATTTTATCTTATATTTACATGGATTCCTTTTGAATCACCTATCATGGTCTCTGTAATCTAGAGTTCTAATTTATGCTTGGACAACATATTTTTTCCTTTCTATTTTCTGATAGAGCTAAATGGGGTTTCTTGTAAACTCCAGGTTGGATTTCTTCAGTATGTCCAGCAGTGGAAGAAGAAAGTTGTATTTGTTCTAAACAAATTGGACCTCTATAGGAACAGCAATGAGGTTTGGTTGTAACGTCATTTCCGCACCATTGAAATGAAAGCAAGATTTATTTTGTTCCTGATTGCCTGTTTCTAATTCATTGCTTTGCTTCTCAATATGATGTGTATAGCTTGAAGAAGCTACTGTATTTGTCAAGGAAAATGCGATGAAATTGCTTAATGCAGAGGATGTAACACTATTTCCTGTATCTTCACGCTCTGCTCTGGAAGCCAAGCTTTCATATTCCAAACACAGTGAAGGAAAGCTTTCAAGGGAAGCTATGTTTAGTGATCCTAGATGGAGAAGCAGCAAATTTTGTGAACTTGAGGATTACTTACTGAGTTTCTTAGATAGTTCAACGGAAAATGGAAAAGAGAGGGTCCGGCTGAAACTTGAAACACCAATAGGCATTGCAGATCGATTGCTAACTTCATGTCAAAGACTCGTGAAACTAGAATATGAAAAGGCTGTTGAAGACCTGACATCCATCAAGGATCTTGTTTATGCTGCAAATAATTATGCCATCAAACTTGAGTCAGATAGCAATTCTTGGCAGAAACAGATTTCATCTCTTGTAGGTGTTTCAGAAATTCAGATACTACTAGTTCCTTTTGATTTATTTATACAAATGCACTCCCTCTTTTACCAAATATAAGTTATGTTTCTCCTGCCTTAAATGCAAAATAGTGGTTAAATGCAACTTATCATACTGCCTATTTTTCTTGCTCTAATACCTCTCCCAAATACAGGTCTGCTTCAGTGCACCAAATATAATAAATCCGTTCCAACTCTAATGCATCTTTTTGTCTTATTCTTCCTTGTCCACCCTTTTTAGATATACACTAATCAATGAAGTAAACTTGCCAGGTGCCACCCATCTTAACTCCTGTAATGGTTGATGAGTAATATGATCATTGTACCCTCATCACCTTGATACTAGTCCCAGGTCCAGACGGACTTATATTTGGGATCGTTGGGAGTACTTCATATTTGTGTTGTTTGGACACCTCTTTTCTATTGTATCTGACAATATTTCTGTTTTTTAGAGTATATATTAACCAATAGGGAGTTAACCATTCTGTTTCCTCTAAAAAAACATGTATAATAAACAGTTAGTGCCTGCACTAGACTTTCCAAGAGAAATTACGAGGATAATAGTTTTGATTATTTTCGACATGCCTTTCCCATTAACTTTTGACCTTTTAAGTGTGCATATCGTTAGATACACATACACCCTCTTGAAATTATCATAAATGCATCTATTGCCGACCTAGCATTGGTATTTGGTGAAAGTCCTTTTGAGTGCAATATGCTTACATCGTACTTCTTGCAGATTGAGAGAGCAAAAGGTCGAGCAGTTAAACTCATGGAATCTACACTTCAGCTGTCAAATATTGACCTTATTTTTACATACACGGTCAAAGGAAAAACAGACAGTTCCACGAGAGCCACATCATTTGTTCAGAATGATATTCTGAGTCCAACCTTTGATGATGCTGTGGTATGTTTGCCATTCAACTTTCTTAGTTTTATCATATTATGATCCACATATACTCTATTTGGATAAATGATTCTCGGAAGTGATCCCAAGTTAATTGTATCAACTCGTAATCGCCTTGATTTCAACAAATCTATCAAAACTTTTGGCGCTGACTTGATTGATTAATTCTGCAATTCGCTGGTTACCTCCTGCAATGTCATATACTTTACAAGGATCATCATCCGGGCAGTCTGCACACTCACCTTAATCTTTTAGATATTCCTTTAATAAAACTGGGATTTTCTGGTTCATGTAGTAAGCAATCTCGAATTCGGTATGTAGTAAGCAACCACATGGCCACCTCAAAACAGATCTGAACCGTTTAAGCAATTCATTTAATTCAGTTTACCCATTTTGCAGCATGGTTAATATTTTTTTATAGCTCTCATAATGAGTACTCTTTTTTGATACATTATTATGTTATTCTTTTTTTTTTTGCACGCTCTGTTCTAAAATAAATTTCATGGAACTCTATATGGTTTATATCATCAGAAAAACTATACTTTTCTGAGTTCATTTCGCAAAACTTTGCTTATACTCCCTCAGTTCCAAATTATAAGTCGCTTTTGACTTTTTTGTTACATCCATTTTGCTATGCATCTAGATATAATAATATGTGGATGGACCAAAAAAATCAAAGCGACCTATATTTTGGAATGGAGGGAGTATATCACAAAACTGCACTTTTTTGTAAAATAGTTGGGTATCAACTGACATCCTAGAACCACACACGAGACAGAAGGTGGAGCTCATTAATCATCCAAGCAGATGCTGTCTTGCATATGGGACTGAGATGTCAATTGATGTCCAAACTAACGGAATTAGTGAAAAGGTGTAGTTTTGTGATAATAAGTGCAAAAGCAGTTCACTGCAGTTGACTAAAATATGAGTAATTTTTTGATATAATAGAGGCATAATATAGTTATCTGAAATTTTCTTGATATTCTAGCTATTTGCTTTACCATGCTTATCTATCCATTTTATCAGCAAAAGTTCTTTCTTTTGTTAGAATTTACTAGGTGACTACTCGACGTGGTTGAGTTCTAGCAATGCCCGTGAAGCAAAAGTTTATTTGGAGTGTTTCTGTGAAAGATGGGATGATCTGGTTGCTCCAGAAGAAAGGGTTCTGTTAGATCCAAATGGGCTTGTTAATGAAAGTGAGAAACTCACCGCAAAGGCACTGGATGGCTTCAATGCCAGTGCTGCTGCCAAGGTTTTTGAAGAGGAAATCCGAGAAGTGGTATGGCTATTAATGGCTTTGATTTCCTTATGTCAATTGATATGTTTCAAATCTATGCTTTGGCACCCCTAAAAGGTATTGAGACTCTAATTACAAGTAGCACAACACACCTCTTAGCCTTTAAGGAAAATGTGGAAATTTCATTATAGGTACTAAATAGTAGATGCCTTTGCCTTGATAATAGGCCAAGAAAAGCCCTTTGTGAAATCTGCAGTTTTCCATTGTCCTTGTCAGTCTGTTACATGAATGTTTAAGTGGTCAAGCTTCCTGCTAATACCTTTCTAGATGATGAAAAGCCCTGAAGGAATGAGCTTAATAGAATCCAGTGCATTTGATCGTATGTTGTCCTGTGGAACATTTGAATACTCACCTTACAAATGCATTCCCTGTGGATTGGAGTGGACTGGGAGGGGATTTGAGGGTGAAATTAGTTCATTTCCCTCACATGTACTGGAAGGGACTGGAAATGGTCAATGGAAACAGTTCATTTCCCTCAATCTGCGAAGAATATACATGTGCTGGGAATTGGAATGTAAGAATAGGCGAATAGCCAAAGCATTCAGGGCTCCACAATATTTTAGGTTTAACAGAATACAGTATTTTAACTTTTGTACTTCTGAGTGCATAATGCATGCCTAGGCGTTTTGTTATTTATTTCTAAGCTTAGCTATTGCATGTGCAGGCTTTTGGAACATTTGGAGGGCTAGGTATTGCTGGACTGTCAGCTTCTCTTTTGACATCTGTTTTATCAACTACTCTTGAAGATCTCCTTGCTCTTACTCTTTGCTCAGCTGGCGGGTAATTGAGTCATTGATAACTGTGCATCATTCTTTAGCAAATATTTTGAAATGGGAATGGGACTGTGGATGTGTAACCATTTTGATTTGTCCTTCAGGTTTTTTGTTTTATCAAGTTTCCCTGGTCGACGGAAACTTGCAATAGAGAAGGTTAACAAGGCTGCCGATGAACTCTCTCGAAAAGTTGATGAAGCTATCCAGAAGGATATCTCACAGAGTGCTACTAACCTAATCCGCTTTGTTGAGGTCATTAGCAAACCTTACCAGGAAGCATGCCAGCGAAAAATAGATTGGTTACAGGGCGTTCAGGGTGAGCTATCAACCATCGAGCGTAAGCTCCAAACTTTGAAAGTTGAAATCCAAAATCTTCATGGATCGTGAGGTCTCATTACACCTTGTTTATCTGCAATTAATTCTTTGGATGGATATACTAATCATTTTTTGTTGGTTTATACTGCATTTATGTAGTCGTAGTGCCTTTGCTGTATATGATGAGTCTATAGTTGTAATGTGCGTTGTAAATTCAGAACAACTGATAAACTGGGTATTAACTATCACATGATAATTGCTTGCCCTGAGAACTGAGAAGGATGTTTTAAAATCTTGCCTATTTGATAAAATTTACAACATGATGTGTTAAAACATATGAAATTTGCCCTTTTGGAGTCGAGTGGGAAAAAAGTTGCTTTCAAATGCCCAGATAATTATGGCGTAATGCAGCCTATAATTATCTTCTACAACGACTTTGCTTTGGGCTGGACGATCAGTTCTGCTCCCTAGATGTATTTGCCGTGAGAGTACCAGACCTCTCGTCGACTACACATTTTGTTACGGAGTACATGGTGACCATACAAGGGTATGCAAAAAATCATACAATCAATCAGCCATAATCCAGGCAATTGCTAGCTATGCACGAAGTTTCGAGCTTCGTCTGGGATCTATTGGAGTGGTGGTCCGCTGCTCGATAAATCACACCAAGGCCTCCAATGAGAGGAGAGTTTTGCAAGAATTTGACTAGCTGCGTGGTGACCACAGCCACAAAAGGTGAACTAATCCTTGGCCTTTCTGTTAGTGCGTTGCTGCAGAGTACATGTAGGTAGCATAGTCAAATCCATGCCAATTGTCGCACAACTCCTCTCCCATTGCAGGCCTTATTACAAATATAATAGTGAAGTAGCTTTTGACGCTATGTTTATTCTTTCTTTCCTTTCATTCCAAACTGCAATGTCTCAGGTACATGTATGTTCAGATAGATACCCTGGGCATTGTATGGTGGATGAGAAATGAACTTATTCTCTAGCACAATGTAATTAACAAGCAGTTGATTTTCGAAGGTACCAAACTGATCTTGTACTACCAGTCGTAACGGACGGTCGAACGGATAATTGAAATCTTTCTAGGTCCTTCAGGTGACACTATAAAATTGATGCTCATGCCACTGCTTTTGAAATACATTACTGGATAAAATAATGAACGCAACAATTTGCAAAAGCAATGGCGCATGAAAGGACTTCGATTTTGCAGTGTCATTTCTAGATTGGAATCCTTTTTTAAGTAAAGAATCATTCTACTTTTAATGAAAGCAATATCGGGCGTCACCTAGTTTGTGTGGCTTTGACTTTGTAAGAATGGTGGACAAGGATGACCTTATAAATGAGAGAATTATACTAAGCTTTATCTAGAAATTTTCTATCACGGCATCACGTAATTAACAAGCAGTTGATTTTTCAAGGTATAGAAACTAGACTAGTATGGATGGACTTGGAGTTTTGTTCTATGCGGCACTCAAAAATTCCTGATCAAATCACACAGAAAAACCGATGTCTGCATATTCGTTCGCCAATGCTGTCTTCTAAAATATTGTGGATCAATAAATTAAAGAAGGACATCTGTTTTGCAGTGACATTTTAGGATCTGAGACTTGTCCATTGAGAAAAGTATACTGATTTTTTTAACAGAAAAAGCTTTGTTGATAAAGTTCCGATCTTTGAAACAAGCCAAGAAACGCGTCATGCAAAAGGAAACAACAAAGAAAACAAAGAGATTCATGTATATGTAATTAAAACAAGTCACAAAACTTTTTTTTTTTTGAAAAGTCACTGGTACCACCTAAGTAGTGGCCGCACTCGCACGATACAGGTAAACTGGTTTGGCAAAGATCTGGGGCTCCATCCTGTGTCGTAAAGTTCGGGAAAAAAAGTCTAAATAACCCCCTCAACTATTGAGGGTGGACTACATAACACTCCGAATTATGAAATCGGATTTTCTACACCGTAAACTATCAAAACCGGTCAAATAATCCTCTAGGCTGTTTTGAATGGTGGTTTTGTCTTTTTTATTTATTTGCTGAATCTTTGAAAAATCATAATAAATTATAGAAAAATTATAAAATAGAAAAGCTAATTTTGTTGCACTCCACTTGATTAGATCTGCACAGTGAACATATAATATAATATGCTTTAGTATATTTTTTATGTAGCTTTAGATTTATGCATTTTTATAATTAACTAGATAAACTTTATACTAAAACATACAATATTATATGTTCAAATTATAGATCTAACCATGTGGAGTCCAACCAAATTGTATTTTCTATTTTATGATTTTTCTTTGATTTACTATGATTTTTCAAATATTCAGTAGAAATAAATAAAAAAGACAAAACACTGTTATTTTGACACATTTCCAGTATCATCTCAAGAAGGGAAAAAGTCTATATAACCCCCCTCAACTATTGAGGGTGGACTACTTCACCCCTTGAACTATGAAACTGGGTATTCTGCCTCCTAAACTATCAAAAACCGGTCAAATAACCCCTAGGCGGTTTTGGAGGGTGGTTTTG
>JAKNSH010084093.1:0-11765 GCA_027790015.1 Cymbopogon flexuosus
CTTTCAACTTGGATGGTATGTTGCTCTTCATATTACTAATGTCAAATATGGGCATCTCCCAACATTGTTTAGTTTACACAATAGTTCCTTTTTCCCAAAAAGCTCTATTTTTTCCCCAGATGGTATATATTTTTTAGTATATAATGTGCCCACATTTATTTGGCTTTGTGTTCCTAGGTGATGTGTGATATCCGCTGACTAATTTCCCTGTACTTAAAGGTACCTAGATCCAATATATTTTGGTGATTACCCAGAAAGCATGCGTCAACGACTGGGCAGTGAACTTCCAACCTTCTCAGAGAAAGATAAAGAATTCATCAGGAACAAAATTGATTTTATTGGACTTAATCATTATACTTCGAGATTCATTGCTCATCACCAAAATCCAGATGATGTTTATTTCTACAAAGTGCAACAGATTGAGAGAATAGGTATGGACGTATGGTACTTCGGCTATGAAGGAAAGAAAAAAGAAAAGATTATTTAGACACCAGACTTGTTCAAGAGTGTTTCCTTTCACAATGAGGGGGGATGGGCAGAGAAGAGGAGTGGGATTTGGTCAAACCTTAAAAATAATTACAAACATCAGTAACTTTTAAATTGTTTCGTTTGAAAACATGTAAGTTATATGTGGAGTTGTATTGAAAAGATCTTGCAAAATATCATAAATTTGAAGGATTTTAATTTTTTTATTTAAGAATATATTGTAGAAGAATTCAGTTGTCAAAGATGTGCATCAAAGAACGTGCAAAATCAAACATGGAAAGTATTATTTACCAGAGGGAGTAACAAATAATTTGATGAAATTCACTTCCCTCAACCTCTTGGGTCTGAAATATTTGCGAGGGATGTAAGGTGAATGTCTTCCATCCCAACTCCAGAAAGATGGGTGAAAAATTGCGCATTTCAGTAGGATGGGGGAGAGAGACCCTGGTGGAGGATAGTCAGAATACAATCCTGGAAGTTTGGTGATTAGAGCAACATCTAATCAACTCTAGTTATCTGTACAAAGACTCAAAAGAGAGTTATTGCTATTTGGGTCAAATGTGTTCTAGGAACATTGCGAAATCGATGTTGGTGTATGTGGCTGAACTATGTTTGCTGTCTTCCTTAGTCATATTTGATCAACTTTAGATTTACTCGGGATCATGCCTGCAAATTGTCATTAACATTATTCTGACATTTATTCTTTTGGCAGAGAAATGGAATAGTGGTGAAAAAATTGGTGAAAGGGTCAGAATTCAGCATTGACCTTTTTTCTCCTTGTGTAAATTATCTGGTTCTCTCCTGACACACTATCTCAAATTTGTGCAGGCTGCATCTGAATGGCTTTTCATAGTTCCTTGGGGCCTTAGAAAAGTACTTAATTATATAAAGAAGAAATATGATAATCCAGCAATTTATGTTACTGAGAATGGTAAGGCTTCCATACTTCCCCAAATCAAAATTAAACAACGTGGGATTTCTAATATACTGGTGGCATGATACATAATTAACAAATTATGACAGGAAATTCTATAAATATTTAGTGGCTCAATTATTGAATTGCTGATGTCAATGCCATTACAGATTTTGTCGTTCCTTTGTATGAATCTAGGTTGAATATAGAAATACTTTATGCCTTATAATTTATTCTTCTCTAGATGCAAGGTTGAATATGCAAGCTCAAGACGAAAGGTTGTATGTGCTGTCTTTGGTATATTTGGGAAATGGGAATAGAGTTCAACTCTGTCCTATTTTGTATTCTAATGGAACTGCTTAATATGAATTTACAAATATCTGCATATTTGAAAACTTGCCATCCTGCAAAAAATTGGACGGTTCCAAATGTCTAGTTCTGACAGCTGCCTGTTCGAAGTAATATTAAACGGACAAAATTATTAGAAATAAACTATGGTGTGAATTCAAAACTTCAGAATTTTACAAATGATGGAAGTTTTGCTTGCCCAAGAAATAGTGTTTAGTGTTATTTGCATGTGATATCTTTTTATCATCTGAATAAAATACGTGTGTGTAGATTATGATGTCCCTACCTAGTTTCTTTCCTGCAGGCATGGATGATGAAGATGATCAATCTGCAACGCTTGACCAGGTCCTAAATGACACAACGAGAGTCGGTTACTTTAAAGGATACCTCAATTCAGTTGCACAAGCAATCAAGTAAGCATTTTGCTGCCCATCCCATAGCTAAGAGTGTTGAGCCAAAATATGACATCTTTTTGAATAGGTGATGCACAATATGTCTGATGCAACTACTGATCATTTGATGCAGGGACGGAGTTGATGTCCGTGGGTACTTTGCATGGTCATTCCTAGATAACTTTGAGTGGGCTATGGGCTACACGAAGAGGTTTGGCATAGTTTATGTGGATTACAAGAATGGGCTGTCCAGGCATCCGAAAGCATCGGCCCTGTGGTTCTCGCGGTTCCTGAAGGGTGAGGCTGCCGAAAACAAATCTGACACGAACTAAGCAAACACAGCCCGCAGCAAGTACAGAACATTACGTATACACACACTAAACGTTTCTGCTGTCGTTGTATCTTACAGTGAGCACCGGTGTATGTATGTATGTATTCATCATAATAATCTCAGATGTGCTACCTGCCTATACCTAGTCTGAAATGTATTCTCTGAGAATCAGAACCTCTTTGAATTCATGCCAGGCGGCACTCTGGTTACAGAAGGCTCACACTTGTCTTCTGGACACGAATGCATTCGGTATTATTACTGTGCTGTCATTGTTGTACTATTCACCTATAATTAATTAAGGTTGTATTGGCATTACCGATTCAGATGTTCGTCTGTATCCCTTCATCTTTTTCTGCTGCTGGTGGTGGTAGGGAGGAGATGTTCCGTGTCTTGTCAGTGTTGTCTGTTGTAGGACAAAGTGGCATGTGACCATTGCTCCCCCCATGAAACAAGGGGTGGTGAAAGGATGGAAGCCTACTGCCCACTTCCTTTTCCTTCCCGTCAGGGGGCCTAATCTCGCCGCTGTAGGGTTCGCGTGAATGCGTGATGCCCCCCTCTTTATTCCTTGTTGCGTCAAGATGCCGGGCAAATGGTGTTCTCGCTTTCAGGTGGTTGGGTTGCACGCTTTGCTCCCATGGGTTCCCCGTTGCATCCCGTGCTCTGGATGTGATGCAGCGCCAGAACAGGAATCAGGCCGTTGAGAGGGGTTCTTCATCAGGCTTTCGGAGAAGGGAGACGTCCTAGGCCTACTGATTGGTACTGTGCTCCGCCCTTTGGTTGGTCCTTGGCCCTTTGCCTTTGGCATTCTTCCTTGGGTGCCCTGTGCCAGCTGCTGCAAGCAATCCCTACGGCCAGGTTTCGGTCCCTTTCGCCTACTTACTTCATGCTGCCACTGCCAATTGTGCGACATCAAGATCTGGCCCGCCAGAGACCGTACCACACAGGTTGCAACAACAGAAGCGAACCCTTGGTTCGGTTCATCAAAACTTCAAATGTGTTAATAACAGGCATCAGCTAGGAAGGAACGTGCCATTTCATTCACCGTGGCATTGCCCGGGTTCGAGTCCTCAACCCTTTTCGATCGGGCTCTCTGATCAGCCTTAGATCTGCTTCTGACACACAGAATTTATCCTCTGTATGGATGAACAAATATGTGTATATTGTACATGTACCGATCTGGAGCAGCAGTAGTATCAGGCTGTCAGGGCCCTTTAATCATAATGATAACGTAAATAAACAAGGGCTACTCTTCAACTTTATCACGTCTGGATGGATGGAACGTTGGCAAAAGCCATGGGGATCTTTGCGAAAAGAAAGCAAAGGCACGGCGCGTAAAGCCGCCTGATTCGTGGGCATCTCGCCCTCACGTGATGGCGTGCGTGCTGTGGGCTGTGGCTACTGCCCTAGAGCCCCTAGACTGCTAGACTGCTGATGGAGAATGGCTCCATAATCCATAGTAGTAGCCATGATCAGAAGACGCCAGGTGGGGGTGTGTTTCTGTTTCCCCAAAGCCGGAGCGAATCTGCCTTGCTTTCCATGCCTGTCAAAGGCAAAGCGGCCAGATCAAGCATTGGATTCGGCTTGCAGGCTGAATGGGCGCCTGCCTCTTTCGCTTCGCCTGTCCTGTGCTAGACCTGGAATGGCAAGGTTTGGCCTTTGGTCAATGTCACAAGTTTCATTTCTGCTCATCTTCCTTCTGGTACAGATACAAATCTTATTCTGTTATTCACTTCTCTAATGGGCGTGCTGTGTAATCCTGATTAAGAAGAATAAGTGTGTTAGCGAGTTAATTCGTCATCAGAAATTGACTGAGATGTCTTGGGGTACTTGAAACCTGAAAGGGTACCCTGATGATGGTGGAGAGATAGATCATCATTGAGGCGAGGAGGAGCGTGCATGTGCAACTCACGAGACTATGATGGAACGGGAGCCAAAGGGGGCGTGGCCGTGGGTGATTGCAATTGCAAGATTGGGTAGTGAGTAGTTCAGGTGCCAATGTAGCTGGCTCCTCCCCCTACTACTACAGTGCTGTGTGGTGGTCATTCAGTAATCATCACGCTACTGCTAGTGTTTAGGAGTACCTATCATGCACGTATTATTCATTCATGCTCCATCTTTCTTTCACTTGTGCTCTCAGCCTAGTAGATGTGTAGAATTAGAATCTTGGTACACCATCTTTTGTCTACCTTCCACATCTCCAACCACCACCACAAACCTAGTATTACTATTGAAATTCCTTTCTCCTCACCATCAAAACTAAAATAACTATCACAGTTCCTAATCATAGTATTTTCGACCCACCCACCTGCATTAGCAGCCAAAACGATCCATGTGTTTTGGAGGCCACACGCCAAGGGAGCCCCCAAAAGAAAACAGCTCTGGTTGGCCTTGCAGGCCAACGATTGAGGCCATTAGTATAGTTACCAAAGCATCCATCCATACCATACCATACGGTGGTGCAGTGCAGTGCAGAGAGTGGACGGAGCAGGGACAAGAGACCCCATGTGGGGCTCCGGATCTTAGCAATATGGGAGCAAGGAAAGAGGAGGAGAAGAGTTTGGTAGGGAAAGGGCGACCAGGCCAAGCCATGCCGCAACATGTTGTGGGCGTGCATCCAAGACCTCGAACCACCGCTTGGTTGTCACCCTCACATGGAGATGGAGGAGGGGACCCAACGATGGCACCCACCCGAACCACCGCCCGCTTGGTTTCTTCCTCCCCATGCTCTCCAGTCCAGGCCATGGAAACCTCTGCCCTCTGGTTTTGACCAGGCACTTGTTGGTTCTTCAGATGTCCCAACTGGAAGCCTGCTGCAGCTTTACCGCATTCGTCCATGGTCTGAGGCTTCACCTCTTGGCTCCTGGGGTTCTGAACTTCTTACAGTGTCTGAACTTTACAGGATGCACCTGTAATTGGAAAGATTCTTCTACTGCAGATAAAGGGTAGTAATTGTCAGGCAAACTGAGATACATGGAGTATATATGGTGTGTATGGATCATTTGTGCAGTTGGAAAGATGGTGACAAGAATAATTTCAAAAAGAATATGATGACAAAACCACTGACTGTTGATGGATGATACAGGTTGATGTATTCTTCCATGGTACTACCGAGTTTAGTGGTTTCGTTTTCTTTTCAAGTACAGCAGAGAGAGTCCAGCTACCTTCGACCTTCCAGTTCTGCAGTTTTTTTTTTTTTTTGAATTGTTAACTTCACTCTTCTGTCATTCTGTGGGATGGATAAATCTACATCTTGTTAACTGCTTCATGTCATGTACAGACTGAACTGAAGACTGGAATTAAGCTGCATACATATGAACTGCTTATTTCCGCTTCTGATCTAGACTTTATCCCTTCTTATATATAGAAATAAATATTTGCAAAAATATTGTACATTCTATAATCTACAGGTACAAAAGGTAAAAAAAAAAAAAAAAGGACAGCCCGCTACCATTTGAATCCCTATGCCCTCTGGTGCTGTTCTACTGACGGTCCGCAAAAAATTATATTGGCAGACTACCAGTGATCATGGCGATGACACTGATGCAGCTGAACTCTCATCGTCGGAGAATCCAGCTCTCAAAGCATGAAGCCGCGGGAACAATTGTGGCATCATTGGGTTAACGGGCACTGGGAAATGGCGCACAGAGCTGGCGATGGTTCGGTCGTTGATCTTGCCGACTTCCTTGCAGACCTGATCAAGAACCGTTAGGAAATCCCTTACAACCATGAAGATCCTGAAAGGATGAGCCTCCTCCTTTGCGGAATCGCCATGGAAGTACTCGGTGATTTCCTTCACAAGCGACAGTGCCACGCTCTCCTGACACTGAACCCTGATTATCTCGTCGTCTGCCTTCTTCAAGAACTTCTGCATTCTGTCATGGAACTGCCATGCATCATCCCTTGACTTCAACTCTTCATTCAATCGCAGTACCTCAGTGATCTTGTCTATTCCTCCAGCAAGTTTGTTAACGTAGCTGCTAAGCACGTCGGAATCCATGGCAGCTGCCTTCTTGACATTGCTGAGCTCGTTGGCAAGGCCACCCACTACCTGGAGACCTAGCTTCTTGCACTCAAGCTCTTCTCGTAGAGGATTTGCTTGGGTTCTTGGAGTTGTTTGGGTGCTGGCAGATAGTCGGGAACCCTCTGTTCGAATGATCTCCTGTACGACGAAGTGCAGAAGGGTTGTATGTCCATCAGTTCCTTTGACATCAACCAATTTGAGTAGAGTGTCAAGCTTGAATGCGTGTGCATCCCCACGGTTTGTGCCAACATTCATCCTGTTGCCAGTCTTCAGGACTGCTTCAAGTAGCTTAAGAAACAGTCTGCTGCTTCTAAGCTCATCACAAGCAGACTGCGAGCAAGATAGAAAAGGAATTGGGTTGAGGAAACATACTGAAAAGGTAAAGTTATATAATATATCTATTACACATGCACAATAGCATATGAATGAGATGAAATGGTGCTCACCTCAAGGGTCTCGAACGACTTCTTTAGGTAATTGACCTCTGAATCAAAGTTCGCTATGTAAAGCATTGCATCAACTCTTTTGAAGGCAAAAGGCACATCAAGCACTGCCTTGAGGAACTTCTCAGCCGGATTAAGCTTAATTGGAGAAGCCTCCTCTTTGAATTCTCTCAGTTTAATCTCCTCTTCCTTGGTAGGGGCCATCTTCAGCAAGGTCTCCAGTAATTCTGCTCCAAAGTTATCCGTGTTACCTGAAGGACAGCCATGGTAAATAGGTTAACACATCAGTGAAGCACATTACAATGGAAAATGTAGAGCAACTAGTACATCTTCAGCAATATAAGGAAAAGAATGCTAGTCCAAAAAGTCCAAGTTCTGCAATAATACAACAGGCTTGCAGTGATTTCCACAACAATTCATGATAAACGACTGAAAAATTGAAGTTTCTATTGTGAGCAACTATCAATAGAGCATAAAGAGGAATGAGAACAAAAGCAATTTCTCCAACATTCTTCACAGGCTCCCTGCAGATATAACTCTCTGTACCTATTAAGCAGACATGAAGCTACCAGTGATTTTCAGCATAAATGGACCAGCTATTCCAGCAACGACTCTCAACGACTCGATGCTGGCATTCACTTCATTCACACGAACTTATTAAAAGCCCAACCATACCATACGGACAAGCATGGCTGCAGTCCAGCCACAAGCTAAATATGGTCAGACACGACTCACGAGCAAAATTAGTCCTATGCGATCGAAAAATCAGTGAACACCAATGTAGCATGTATGAAGTGAATCAAAATGGTTGAATTCTAGGAAATAGTGTCAGCGAGGATCTTGTTCACTCACCTTCACAGAGCGCGTCGCAGACCTCTTCCTTGGTCACATTCAGCGCGCGCAGCAAGATGGCAATGTTCTGCGCCTTCTTCGGATCTAGCACCTTGTTCTCGGCCTTGGGCGTCGGCAGCACCGGCCTCCTCGTCGCCTCCTTGGCCGGCGCATTGGCGGGATTGCAAATGAACAGCGTCTCGATCATCTCCTCGTTCACCCTGCAAGAATTCAGAGGAACTTCTCATGACACCGACCACGAACAACTGAAACATCTGAAAAAGATGGGAATTTTCGCAGAGTTCTCACTGGAATGAACTGGACTTGAGCTGATCCCACACCATGACGCGGTCGGAGCTGGCCCGGACCTTGTCCCAGTGCAGCGGCTTCAACTTCGGCCGTGGCGTCGTGTCCTCGGCGGACTTGTCGCCTTGGTCGGAGCTCTCGGGCAGCCGGCTTGGGAACGCGTCGGTGGGTGCAGGGACGCTCCTGAAGTTGGCAGCTTGGGGTGGCGGCGACAGTGCCGGCGAACGGGTTTCTTTGGACGTGTCGGGCTTCCGGACACGGCTCTCCCAGTATCCCACCGGCGGCGGCGGTGGCGGAGGAGGAGGTGGCGGTGGCCCTGCAGCCGGAGGTGGCCGTGGCGGGTGTGTGCTCGTCGGTTGGGATGGTGGCTGGGCGAATGGGTTCCTTTCGATGGTGTCGGTGCTGGATCTGAGAGCTGCCGATTTGTCGTTTAGTGGAGAGCGCGGTGGTGATGGGGACGGTGGTTTCCGGCGTGGAGGTGGCGGTGGTGGCGGTGTCGGTGCGAAGGGAGGAGGCGGGGGCGGGGTCGGAGGAGCCGGCGGGAGCACGACGACGCGCGCGCTTTCCGATCTTGACTTGACGGAACGGCGGCCGGACTCGCCTGGACTGGAGAAGGCAGGCGGCGAGGCGGGCGCCGGGGACAGCGTCGCCCCCGGCGAAGATGGGTACGACGGCGTGCTCAGCACCGACCCAGGCGACGGAGTCCTCGAGCGGTCCCGAGCTTCGAGGGCCGCCTGCACTGCCGTCGCCAGAGTCCGGCGAGAGCTCGAGGTGGTCTTCGTTGATGAGCCCCGCGGCGAGTAGAATTCTTCTTCTCCCGACGACGGGGAAGCCCCACCGGGGCTCCTCGACGGCGCCGGCGCGCACTGCCGCCCTGCCAGCGGCGGAAGCGGGCGGAGCTCGGGCGATCCACCCGAGCTCCGGGACTCCTCGTCGCCGGACGACGTGGTGTCGCTGCTCCTCTCGTCCGCTCTGCTCGCCAGTGTCCCCACGTAGAGGAACTCGGCAGAGGTAGCCGGCGCCGGCGCGGCCGCACCGCCACCGCCGCCGCTGCCACCGAACTCGTCGCGCGTGAAGAGGCTCGTCCTTTCCGGGTGCAAGAACTTGGCGTCCCGGTCACCGACACACCCGCCTCCTCCGCCACGCGCCGCATTGCTCCGGCGGTGCGAGAAGAAGAAGGCGACGGACAGCCCGAGCACGGCCACCGTGAGCAGCGGCAGCAGTATGGCCGGGACGAGCTTGGAGGCCTTCTTGGAGCCGTGCGAGCTGCCGGCCGGAGGCGTGGCGCCGCTGGAGCCGGTGTTGGGGAGCACCAGAGCAGGGTACGTCGGCTGGTTCTGCCCGGTCGGCATCGCAGGCGGCGGTGTCGGTGTCACCGGCATCGCGGGAAAGAACGGCGGCGGCGCCGACGGCTGCCCGGGCTGATCCGGCACGAAGAAGGGCTGGTGGAGCTGCCTCCTCGCGGTGGCTGGAACGTCGGGGCCGTTGCCTCCATCGACGCAGCAAGTGGCGAGCAAGATGGGTAACAGCAGCTGCAAGAATTGCCTAGGAGATGGCATTGCGATGGAAGAAGAAGAAGAAGAAGAAGAAGAAGCAAGTAGAAGAGCAAGCAACAGCAAAAGCTGCGTGTGTATGGTGTGGTGTGTGTGATCGACAGATCTTGGAGGAGAGGGAGAGAGAGAGAGAGAGAGAGGAGCGAGGAAAGGAGAGCGAAGGAGGTGAGGTGTTGTAGTGTGGATACAGCTACATGGAGGTGGAGTATTTTGGATTTGTCGACCTCTTTCCTTCTCTCTCGCTCGCTCTCCTCTTCTTCGCTCTGCCACTCCTCTTCTACCCTTCTTGGTGTGCGCCTTTTATTTCGATTTTATTTTTTTATTATAGTAGATTATTTTTGGTGGGTTTAGTGCAAAAGGCATGTGGGTTGGCCACTAGTGCTGGTTTAGTTTTCTGTGAACTGTATTGTAAGAACGGTGGTGGTTGAAGCTTGCCTCTGGTTTGTTCTCATTCCTTGGCCATTTTCTCGGTTGTTCAAATAAACTAATGGAAGGTTGTTGAAGAAGAGTGCAAGAGAGCAAAGAGGAAGTGTGCAAGAACAAGCACGAGTAAAATATTGGGGCACTAGGTTTTTCTGTATTTGTTATTTGCGATTTTATATGAAAAGTGGGGGCACTATATAGATCTTGCTCATTTTCAAGGAATTTTATATGTCAAGATACAAAATCAGTTCCGCATGTTTTTTTTATAAGATTCTGAAGTATATGCTCATAAAAATCATGTAAAGGCCGGCCCTCTTTTGGTTTATTGTGCATATGAAGGAACTGTAATCTCGCTTTCTCTCGACGAGGTCCTTTAGGGCCGTCTCGGGGAAATTCAAGGCCTTGTACTAAGCTAAGCTAAAAAATATGGCTTCCTAGCCTAGAACAAATAAAGTTTAATGTATGATATAACGTAGTATGTAGTACATTGCAATAAGATATAACAAAAATGGTACGTATGTCGCATAATCTTTACTTGAACAACATCATTTCTAAAAATAAACAACATACAACAAGTACTTTTTTTTAATCTATAAAACACATGAATAATAAATAAATATGGTGATTACTCCCTCCATACCTGTAAAGCAAGTCGTTTATGACAGCAACACGGTCTCCAAAGTCTAACTTTGACTTCTTAATTTTCTAAAAATATTTGTTAAAAAGTGATATTTGTATACTTTTATGAAAATACTTTTTGAATAAATCTATTCATATGTTTTCACATTTTCAAACTCAATAACCTAAAAAATATTCATCATTTAGATTCTCAATGTTTGACCCAAAGTCTTGGCCAAAGCAACATGCTTTACAGGTATGTATGGCTTTGGGCCTTTGGCTTGTTTATGAATGGAAGATGATCGCAAGTGTACATTGGTTTTTCTAGTGTTAGTTAGCACAACCTTGCTTAGTTCTTGAGTTAGCAATGTATTATTAGTGCTATTACAGACGGCAGACAAGGTTTTTTTTTTTTACGAACACGGCAGACAAGGAGTTGTTCACATTCCCTTCCAAACATTCGTGTTACATTACAGAACTCTGACGCGTTTTGGCCATTGTTACGCTGTCATTGCCCCAAACCTCCCAGACAATCGATTGCTCGTCGTACTTGATCAGACTGGTCACTCGTCGAACACCTTGGATAGTGAAACTGAAGAAGTAGTGAGAGCACGGTGAATGGACCAAATCAGCAGCAGCATCTATGCCTGCCGCCGTGCCGCGACTAGAAGCCGACGAGTTTGACTGCAATGAGGCCGCAAGCGAACAAGCTTACGAGCATGCTGCCGAGTGCCGAAACGGTAGGTACCACGTCGGTCGGTCGCGCATGCTGGTTGCTGACATGCATGGGCTCGTATCTGTTTGTGTATATGTATTGTTTGTTTGTTTTTTAAAAAGTTTCAGTCGGCATTTGCCCCTTGCGACACGCACGCATGCGTTGAGCGCCCGTGCGCCACCGACCGACGCGTACGCGCGAGTGGCATGTCGTTTATGGCGGCTACACACGCGAGTAGGCACGCGCGCGCGCCGCTGCCTGCTGGCATATGCAGATCAGCGGTTGTATATCCTCGGACTGCCGACTGGATAATGCATGCATGCAGGCATGCAGCAGCAGAGCGCGAGGCGTGGTGCGGATATTCTTGGAGACCCGCGTCGCGTCG
>JAKNSH010084094.1:0-14214 GCA_027790015.1 Cymbopogon flexuosus
TCCTAGATCAATCTCTTTCTGATCCCCAACAGCCATCATAACAAGCTCATTCTAATCAAATTCAGGACCAGGTATAGTTCAACTGAGTTAGGCTAAGATGTTTTACTTGCTAAGACCAGCGTGAAAAATGACGTGGACACTGGACATGTGCCGTGCCAGAAGCTCTCTACGAACGCAGTCACTAATGGATTTGATAATTTGAATACCTCAAAATGCAGCATTTATGCTCAAATATACGGGGAGGGGGCTATTACCGAGTTTCTTTGGCACCCATCCTGCTTCCATTACAAACTTACGCATGTGCAGCACAAGGTAATCAGGAAAAGTGTTGAAACCAGCAGTCCTACATGAAAATTTCTTCCTTTAATTAAAACCTGATTCATGCTATATGTATACACAATAACAAGCAGCTATCACATAGTTCTTCAGCATCAAGCCACATAAATAACACAAACATGTCAAACACATAGTCAATACGGATAAATAAATTGTTGTCATCAGTGCATACCACCAGTAAGACAAAATATAAATACTAGGACTGATCAGGGAAGTAAAGCATAGGTGTGCAGAACTGCAGATCATGAAATTAATTCATGTACCTTCATTGGTCTGAGGTGTCATGCTTAGTAAGTTGCAAAAGTATTACACAACTACACTGCATTTTGCCCTAGTTAAACCGGTATCCAATGATTTTTCATGTATAAATGAGCTTTACTCCACTGATGAATATTGATATATATTAGGTTATCAATAATATTGAAATAATATTTATTAATTAATTGGAAACAAAACTATGGCGTTGTAAAAAGAATTTAGCAAATAGCAACAAAGCATTGCTCTCATGCTATACTTCAAAAATTGCAGAGCTCAAAATGTGCATACTTAGTGGCGGTGGTCTTCGAATTTAATGCAGTGCTATAAAAATCCGGGATTTCCTCTGGCCCCGAAAAACTCGCTAAGCAAGCCTCCAATGGGACTCTAGGCCTGACAATATCCTCATTAGACCTGTTATGGAAACACAGTAACCAATAAGCCAACACTCACTAGATACCAGATGAACTATAAATGATTGAATGCCTTACACTTCTTTTCCATCCAAGTCCATTGCAGCTTTCTTCTCATTAAAAGCTTCAAGCTGCTCTGCACATCCAACAAATGTCAAGGATCTAAAATACATTATGTTCAATTAGAAGTTAAGATTTTAAAAGCTACCTTTATTCGTTGCCTGATGCAGTGGTATGCTCAAAGAAAGAATATAGTCAGACCGTTTGTTGTAAGAAACTTTCCCGGAAGGGCATTGGACCCTCTCTTCAACAACAAACTTGAAACCAGAACAAGGATTTAGCTCATGGTTCCCAGAGTTTGCGTTCTCAACTCTGTCAATAAGGTGAAGGAAGAAGTCGAGGGCATCCTGTAAGAACACATTTCAAAATTCAAACCGAATAAGGGTAAGACACTTATTTCAAACAAAATACTATAGTTTTATCGATACAAAATAGAAAAATGCTCCTTAATCAGCACAAAAACGGTTGCTTTGAGTTGAAAAGAACATTACCTGTTGTCTCATGCTAGAAAATTCAGGATGGTTTGCAGCTATAACTGACTTAAACATGCGAGGACGTATCCCTTCCTGCCCCTATCAAATTGCATGCACAAAATAGGAAAATCAATCATAAACAAAAAGTATGTCAAAGGATCATATTTGCATATTAGAACACATGTCATGACCAGATAGGGCCTGTAATCTCAATAAATTAGAGGTGCAGCAAGTGTACATGGTGCTTCACAACAGTTTGAGGAGATAAGAAGCCAATAATAATAACAACAAAATATTTAGGCCAGCAATAGCATTTGTACAATTGAGCAGAGCAAGACATGTCAAAAGAAGTCTACGCGAGATTGAACCACCAAATCATCATTAGTGACATGCTGAGAACACCAGGATACGAAGGGTACAAACTGACAATTGGAAGCTATAACAAGAAGTCAATACAAAATGAGAAACATTATACCTCCTTTGCTGGTGCAGAATATTTACCAGAGAGCAAACCATGTCCTAGTTTTGTCCTATAAAAAAACAAGTATAAGAGCTCATGCATATAGAAAATATGACTGCTAATTATAGCTTGAAAATCAAAGGTGGAACAAATTACAGTTTCCTGTTAAGTGCTATAATTTTAACATCATTTAACACTTAAACTATGTACAAAGCACTTAACTACCATCCTGCCCAGGTGACAAGGCTGTGTTGTCCATTGTGATGGCAGAGAAAAAAAAAGGTTGGTCCAATGAAATTTGATTTTAGAGGTGATCATTTCATTTGTAATGCTGTTGCATATGTAATGCAATTAAATAGCCATGTCATGACACTTTCAGCATAATGAACAAATGATCAAATACCAGATTAATGTATTCTCTTTTTAGGAGTATCTTCAGCAATAAAAACTAGAAAAAATGTAGACAAGCTAAACTAAATAAACATCAACATTTATCACACAACCCAGATGCATAGATCGGTATTTCAGCAAGGCTCTTACATTTGCATGTTAAGATCTACTGTTGGATCAGCTGGTGCAGTTGCAAATGCAGCTTTCAAACTCTGTTTCTCAAAGTATCTGAAATGAAAAAAAAAAAAAGTGTAAAGTCAAAAGGAAAAAAAAATACAAATGTAACAATGTATCAAAAATGAATGTGAAAAGTAAAAGCAACCTTGATATGAAAGGATGGGTTGAAAACATGACTTGCATTATGGAAGCCATATAGCAACTGTAAAAGAGGAAGAAACAGGAGAGCTAAATTATTTGTTACAAGGAATTGTCAAAAAAGAAGGGCACTTTATGAAATCAAACCATGCTACCTATTCCCAAGATTTGCAAGACCAGTATAACCAGGTCCAAACAAAAGTTCAGCATCTTTTCCACTTTCTTGTATTCTATTCCAGTCATAATTTGTGTTGGCATCAAGTTCTCTCTCAGCAGTAGTCATCTCAGTCTAAAAGAACAAATTTATAAACCATGTGGTCAAGCATAAAATTGCCTCTATGTATAAGTTAGTTTAAAAAGAAAAATACTGTATTATGCATCGCCAGAAGTAACATATATCTGCATGACGAATATTACGTTCAATGATATCTTACTCACTGTTTACAATAAGTCAATAACTGCTAGAGCAATAAAATTTACTGATAATAAAAAATTTCAAGGGTTCAAGAAAGCAGTTAAGAAGTTGGCGAGCATCCTACAATGCATACTCAGTGTGATCTAAGCCAGGATCCTACAATGAAAAAGTACTTTACATGATTCAGATCTGACTCTTCTACATTTTTTTCAACACACAAAAGGCTTTACAAAACAGAGCTCAATTATAATAAGCCTTTTAGTAACACATAAAGTTCGATTAATCTAGAAAACTATCACAGATAAATCATAAATGACATAAAATCGATATCATAACTCACCTTTTGGAGTGAAGAAAAATCGATACCAAAATGCGATAAATGCTGAGCTAATAGTGGATCTTCAACGCTATCATCTTCAGGGTATGAGAAAACATCTGAGCTGTCACAGAAAATATGGCATCAACAGGTATTTTAACAAGCAATCAAAGCAACCACAATGAATTCCATATATCAGTGAAATAAATTAAGGTATTTCTAATAAAGAGAGCAAGATAAACATGTGCTCTTATTGAGAGGGTCCTTAGTGTTTGCACAACTACTTTCCTTCAGACAAATTCTTTTTTAGTTTTCATGCCCCTTAAGGCAAGTTTATTAAGAGCTATTTAAATATAACAATCAAGATAATTGTGTTGAATCTATCCAAAACTGTACTAATTGGTAATTGATAATAAAACAAAAGGCTAAGTGTTTGTTTCCACATATTAAGCTTTGTAACTGGAACTAGTAACTTGCAAATACTAAGCAGCCATTTAGTTGCATCCATTATCCAACCTTAAATATTTTGACAAAAAGCACAACCAAACAGTGACTCATAACTATATCTATATGAATGCTTCAGTAAATAAATAGAATGAATTGGGTAGTGTTTTTTGTGTTTTTTCAATAAAAAACGCAATACAGGTTCAATACATAGGATGGAGATAGAAGTTGATTTCCTGGAATTTTCTTAACAAAAAAAACAAGTAGAAAGTTCAGTTGTACAATTACCTGCTCCTTCCAAATCAGCAGTAATTGTCCCAAGCTTTACCGCAAGAGGGTATTTAGTCTGTTCATAGTGTTCAATGGCATGGTTATTCCCACCACTACCATCCCAAAGCTTCCTCCCACAAAGGATCATCCCATCAGTTAAATTCAACCAGAGGTTCTCAGTTTTATCGCATTTGCTACACTTCCATCCTGTAGGAGGCACAATAACACCATTGTCTAGCTGCTGCAGGTCCATAGCATATGCACTAATGTTCTTCTTGTCAGCAACCCAAGCAGCCAGTTGTTCTTTCCTATCAGCACTTTCAGCAAGTAAAACTTTATCAACCGCAAGCCTAACCTGCATATAGCGCATCATAAATTAAATTACATACAACAGCTTTGGTCTTTTGCTATTTGCATAAAGGGTAAAGACTACCTTCTCTGGCAAATCAACTGACGGAAATGTAAGAGAGATGAAATCAGGTAAGATGACAATTTAATAAGTATCGTCATATTCTGGTTCCTGATCACCAAAACCTCCTTCCACACCTATCAATTATGGGAAAATTCATTAATAGAAACTGGAGCTGTCATTCAATACATAGATTTATCGCTGTTGTTTATCAGATCCACATCCTAATATTTGTAAGCCAGGAAACACAGGAACACACTGTAGAACATCTAGTTCAATTATGAAATTTCAGATTCAGATATGGAGGCAACTATAGTGTACATATACTAATAATAAATAAATAAATAAATAAATGATACAAACAAAATTACGAACGAACCATAAGGCCAAAAGTACTGTGAATTCAAAAATCCACTAGTTTTCATATTTTAATAGTAAAAAACACAGTGACATACCCCAACCTTGCTTACTAAAACAGCTTCAACAACAAGCACAGAATGCACATATATTCTACTAGTATTCCTGAAGTATTATGGCGACACTGCTACACATTTGACAGATTTCATGTGAATCCAGATACAATGCGCCCCTTTCTGTCCATCATAGTTCAACCAATAATCATGTAAAACTTAAACACAATTCAGTTAGACAATGAAAAAGGATTTGAAGCATCATTATGCCGCGCGATCATCATAAGTACAGCATACCTAAATCAAGCTGATGAATTGTTGGCTTCACTCAAGCTGGGCAGAGTATTAACTTAAATATTTACTGCCTGGCCTGTTGGCTTCAATCAAGCTAAGAACACATACCTATAGCGAGGAGGGTGGGCTTCTTAAGCGGGCGATCCGCCTCGTCGGGCTCCGGCTTCCGGCGCTGCACGATGTGCAGGTACACGGGGTTCCCCGTCTTCTCGAAGTTCCACCCCACGTACTCCCTCCCGAACCCCAGGAACGAGCTCATGTCCACATACAGGCCTCCCTCTGACCTCTGCGCACACGCAAGCCCACACATCCAAGTCACGTCAAACCCTAACCCGAACGAATCGAGTTGGAGCTGAGGAACGGGAAGGGATGGGGGCATGGTTGTACCGGCGTGTCGAAGGAGATGCAGCACTCGTCCTTGTGGATGCGGTTGGTCGGCTCCGGGATCCGGACCTTGTGGAGGTGAGAGCGCAGGAGATCCATGGCCGCGGATGGCGGCGAGCGGCGGCGGGAGAAGGTCGCGTCTAGGGTTTTGGGGTGGAGACGGCGGCGAGACGAAGAGAGGGGAAGAATGGGTGATTAGATGAGGGGGAAGCGAGTTATTAAGAGGAAGCTTGATGGGGGTAACCTAAGCTAAACGCCTAAACCCAAGCGCTCCGCCGGCCACCTGAACCCAAAACCGGGGCAGTTTGTCTTGATTTCGTTTTTTTCGGAAAATAAATTTGAACGAAATATTCGAAAGCATTTTGAAATAAATATTAGCTCTCTCTTGTGTTCATGCAAAGATAGTTTTTTTTTTCTTCATTTGAAATTATGAAAATTGCACACAATTTAAGGGCTCTTTCGAACAATTGATATGCGAACCCCGGCAGCAACAAAAACATATGAAAAATGAGTAGTTGATTTTTTTTCGAAACAAGTGAAATGAGTTATTTAATCTTTACATTTATTTTAAACACACACACGCACACACAAATGATTGCTCACGAAAAAATCCATTCTTTTTATCCATTCTTTTTACGAGTCTACGGACGCTTGTATACAACACTCGTTTGAGCCCTCACGAACACACACGCATGCATCTCCCAAAAATCGAGCCAGTAGATTTCAAGATTGACAAATCATCCAGAACTATGAGAGAACGCAGTGTGAATCAAAGAACCTAGTGATGCAAACATTTGCTTTTTCTTCACCACATGGCATTGCCACTAACAATTCTACCATCGAAATTCCAATGGTAACCATTCCTCTTGATAAGAAGACCTGGCGTAGTGATCTTACCTCCAACAAATCTGCAGACGAAGAAGATGATTCGACGCAGGCATACCAAACAAGTCCATAGAACTTGTATGACCGGAGCTATAGCTGTTCTTCCTGGCATTGGCGTCGAGGAATCGAAACTGCAGCTCCACATTTTCTAATAAGTACGTCCGAATCGAATACGGGAATCTCGTTGCGATCGGCATCACGGGCAAGGATTCGTTTCTTGTAAGTTGGGACTTACCAATCTGCATCTTTCTAGCCTTTTTTTTTTTTTTGGACAACAGCATTTTTCTAGCCTTGAAGCATCTGCTTTAGATGCAGCACACATCACACACGTCACAACTCACAAGGCCACAAGCAGTCAAGCACAGATTGATCCCTTTACGAAGTGGAGTTGCAGGCTTGCAGCAGCGAAGGCTTTCAAGCCATGGCCATTTCAGATGTCCAGATAGTGACAGGCATTCAGAGGTTCGATACTCAATACTCTAATTTCCTATACAAAAGCTAGTGCTAAACCACTTCTTCAGGGTTTGCTACTTCCACGGCCACATGTTCAGTCAGGCGGGTAGAGTAATACGGAGTAATATAGTAGTCAACATCATGAGTGCTACTGCAACACACCAGCGGCACAGCTGAGCAGCAGGCAGCTGATGGTGCCAAAAGCAAAAGGGCTGGGCGTCAAACCGTATTTGACGCCAGCGTGCGCCGCGACTGAAGGCAAGCTCATCTCCACAGTTTGATATACCTGTCATGGCTTGTGGATGCCACCAGGCCATAGCTTGACGAGGCCACGGCTGAGACGAGGCTGTCGTGGGCTGCAATGGTCATGCTCCGGTTCTCCGACATGTCCCACAGCTCCAGAGACTGCATTCAGCACAGGAGCACAAGATATCTCAGAGATGAATGAAGAGTGCAGAAAAATAGCAGTTGTAGTGGTCAATGAATTGTGCTAAACGATCATTCACTCATGTATATCACAGATACTTCATGGCAGCAAATGTCCATAGAGTTATCCTACAACAGCTGCGACATATAAAATATTTTGATACTTTTGTGAAACTTGATACAGTATCGCTTCTGTTAGAAGACCCACATTTCTCTGTCCTCAACTAAAAGTGGAACTAGTAGCAGTTGAAATCTATATATCGAATAGTTGAAGGTCACTGTATGAAGTTGAAAACCATAATTAGCGACAGGCACCCTAGGTCCATGCAATCTAGTTTTGAAATGAACTGAGTAGACATGCAAGGGAAAGTAGTCACCTGGTAACAGCCAATGATAAGCAAGGATGGATATGTAGGATGAAAAGTACATGAAGTGAACTTTCTCCCGCTGCAGTTAAGCTCATTCACAAAGCTCTCATCGTTCAAAGACCACACCTTCACTGTGTCTTCACTGACAGACACCACATATTCGCCAGTGGGGTCCCAGCACATGGAATCAACACCCTTAGTGTGGCTCTGCAATTTCCAAGAAATCAGATTATCAGGGTTTCTTCAAGTTCCTCTACTTAATAATAAGGGAATTATAGTGATTAATATATAAATGAATGCTGACTACAGTTAGTGCACCTCGGTCAATTACGAACCTCAAATCTCCTCACGCAAGTTTGTGTCTCCACGTCCAGGATAGAGACTACATTATCTGAAGCTGTTGCAAGGTATCCTCCATAATGTGGTTGGAATCTCAGCTGGGTCGAACCTCCCTACAAATGGTATAGCATACAGAAAAATCCTCTTACTACAATTGCCGTGCAGCTCTCTACATGTTCAAGGGAAAAAAGAAAAAGAAAAACACAGGAGTATCGCCACATTTGAGATAAGATGATGATTATGCCTGGCGATAACTTACTCTTTTTTTACAGCATGCTACAGTTGCTACTCACAACGGTATACATATATTATCAATGCTTCCTACCATCACAGGCCGATGTGATATTAAATGGGTACTGTATTTAACAGGTTGCTACTCAGGTGGACAACTCTTTTGTGTATTAGCAACAAGAAGAAATTGGTTGGCAAAAAACTAAGTCAAGCTGAGAAACCTTGAAAATTCGGACAACATTTCCATGCTTGATGCTCCAGAATCGTATCTCATTGTCCCCATCACAAGAACAAATGAGGTCATCCTTGTTTGGGTGGAAATCAAGTGACATAACAGATGCTGAGTGCCCAGTGAATGTACGGATTGAATAACCATGCTGAAAAAAATCAATTCCACAGAATTAACTATGAAATGTTGAAAACTGAAAAACAGAAAACTCAAAAACTCAAAAATAGTAAAACTCAAACATACTTTGCTGCAATTACAGCTTTGAAGAAAACAAGGGAAGGCATCTCTCATGTAACCATGTTTAGAATTATCATGCATGATGCACATCACCTATTGACTCCATTTCATATTAAGGAACAGATGCTATGTGCCTTCACAAAATACAATCATGAGCAGGGTACAATCATGAGCAGGGGTTGCTAACTGCATTCTTTGTTATTTTGTGGCTTCACACCATAATCAAATACAGATAGTTTCAGTGGAAAAGGGCAATGTAATGCATCCTTAGATTTCAAAACAAAAAATCAGCAATGCAACATCTCATTGAATGATACTGGCAGGTGTATTAATATGCCACAACTGCATTTCTTGGCCAAAAAAATAAAAAAGAAAAACATAACTGAATATTACATGACAGAGAATTAAAAGGCAGAAAACCTGGACTGATAATAACACTTACGTTAGCAGCATCCCAAACCCGCACAGTTCTGTCAAATGAAGAGGTGGCAAGGTGTGGAGTGCTTGGGCTGAAGCGCACATCAGTTATGAGCAGAGAATGCTCCTCTAGCATTGATTTTTGTTTCAGATTTTCAGCATTCCACAGGAAAACCTGCATTGCGAGATACAAAAGGTAATTAGCAATTCATATTACTACAGCACTCATGGTGATTTTGAATAAGTTCCACGCCTATCAAGTCCACTAAATAGCTTAGAAAGAATAACAACAAAACATTTTACCTTCTTATCATGACCTCCAGTAGCAATTAATTTTCCATCTGATGAGAAATGACAACACAGAACACTGTTTTCGCTTGCTTGGGCTGAAGAAACCTCTCGAAGGATATATCCTGAATACATGTAAGAGAAAATAAAAGCATATACTACTAGCCATTTGTGACAGAAAAAAAAATCTCCCAGATCCCTAGGATGTCCTCGAAGGGTTTGTGTCAATTTTTAAGAAGGGGGTCTTTCTGCGTAGGTCCACGGCCGACAGTTTTTGTTAAAAAAAACTTACAATTCATTGTTAGGTTGATGTATAACTAAACAGATAGTCAGATACGATATGCCACAAACCTTTTCCAGAACTGAGACAATGGCTACCTGCAGCTCTTGGATTTGTCTCATTATGTGGCAAGAATGGTTCTAAATTATCTTCCATGGAGACATCCTCCACATAGTGACCCATATCAACCTAGAGTTAAGAAATATCATAAATAAACAAATAAATAAAATTAAAAAAAAAAAAACAGACTTCCCAGGCTTCCACATAAATGTATGTGGAGCTACCTCACCAAAGACCGTACTAGCATAGAGCAACTTACAAATTGGTTGGTCGGAGATTCTGTTGGCACCGGGCCCTCAGAACCGTAAACAACTAAAGTTGTACATGAGCTCACATTTTGGTGTTGCAGTGGCGTTGATATGGTCTCTCCTGGAGAATGTGCGGAAGGAGTTGAGGTTGTTGAACTGGGGGAAGCAGCAGCAGTATTTGTAGTACCAGAGCTATTGGCTGGGCCAGAAGAGGAGATAGGATGTTTGCGCTTTCGCCTATTTTGATTCTTAGAAACCTGTGAGACAAACCATTGGAAAATATGGGTTCTATGGTTTTGACAGAAACAATAAAATTAAGAAAAGAATAGATGAATAAGATTGTGATCTGAGGGAGGGAGGGAGGGAGAGACCTGTTCATTCCCAGCAAAAGCCACTGTTACAGTTCCAGCACCCATTTTTTCCTGCTCGACTGCAAGATAATTTGAGCTTTGTTGTTGTTGACTCAGTAATGGATGTTGGAGGAGCTGTTGCGGATTGTTACTCTGTTGTTGTTGCTGCAGAGCTGCTATCTTCTATACAAGACAGAAGTTGTAGTAAGGATTAATTGAAAAAAATGAAGGATTTATTTCCCCAATGGCAGCTTTGGGATACAAATGTAAACATATACACTAGCGGCCAGATCACCAAGTGATCACAAAAATCGGTACATCTCATTTTGACACTGCATGTACAATTAGTTAATAGTAAAAAATTATCAAAACCCCCTATTTCAATGATTTAACATTTAATTAACAAGAAGAAATTTGATACTGCAGAAAGCTCTCAAATGGACTTTATTAGGATATGTATATACAAGGTAACTAGCCAATCTAGGGGATCTGTCTTTAGGATATGTATATATCAGAATCAATTAGACAGATCCCCTAGCATTTAATTTTCTTTCAATACTTTGGTTTTGACAACAATCAATGCAATGCATTATACAATTGTTAGGGAAAAATGAGAATCTGGTTATGTTATTGGTGTGATATTACAGTTTGTATTCATGGAAGTCCATGACAATGTCACGATCAAGAAAATTTCAATTGAACTCAATTACTCTTTAGTAAGCTCACCCATCTAGAGTCCATTATTATGCTATCTGATATTGATACGTGCATATCTTTTTTTTTAGACTTGAAAATCTTAATAGTTTGAGAACAGAATCAAAAAAATTTTAAAAAAACAAAACATTTAATTTTTAATAATGTAAGCCAAACTTAAAGAGATACGCATTTTTAATGCTTAGATTTGATTTGTGTCATAGCATACGATAAAGAAAATCCTTGCCATTCATAGGTGTTACTCCCTCCATTTCAAATTGTAAGACGTTTTCGCTACGTGCCTAGCAAAAGCTATGTATCTAGACATAGTGTATAGCAAAAGCTATGTGCCTATAAAAAACAAACATCTTACAATTTGGAATGGAGGGAGTAACAAGGAATGGTCCAAAGTTATCGTCATCTCAATGACAGGTCAAAAGTTACCATCAAAGTGTATCGCTTTTTGTTTCTAACTGACAGTGAATTTATCCTTGAAAAATTTAGAGCTGGTGTAATGTTGTCCTAGAGACCTAGACTACTAACTCAATTCTTTTCAAGAAACTTGATGTTTTTTTTGACACAATTCTTTTCAAGAAACTTAATGTTGATTTAGCGATCAATCTAAAGAACTTTGTTGTTCCAAAAGATGTTAATAAATTTAACATACAACATGATGCATCCACACAAATATGAGCAACTATGCATACATAATTACATACAACTAAGAGAAACCTACCTTCATCAGCATATCTGTCTCAGCACGCTGCGTAGGTAAGCGCATGCTTTGCGGTGACTGGCCAACAATGGGAAAATTTTCAGATGCATTTGATTGACCATCTCGCCCAGGAACCAAGTTCCGGCTGCTCAAAAACATCCGAAGTCGTCTGTTATCGATGTCTCCTGGTGAAGTGACATTTTGTTGTGCTTGAAGTTGAAGCATAATGTGCTGCTGTTGAGGACTGAGAAACTGGAGCGGGTGTTGTAATGGTTGGACTGGGTGCATATAAGATTTGTGCTGGAGAAGCCCAGATCGAAGATGTTCTAAACCCTGAATAGTTATGATCAAAAGGACATGTGTCATAAGAGCACAAGAATGTGTAACAGGCAAACTTGCTTCCCATTAGAATACTAGTGGCTGGAAGCCTAGAAAAGGTGTAAGAACTAACTGTGAGAGGCCACCCTTTCAAGGTCAAATTGTTCCCAGCCTGATTAGAGCCTGCCAAGCGTGAAAAGGAAGATGGAAAAGTATGTTACAAACATAACAGTGCAGCCCTTAAAATCTCCATTAGACATGCAGATTGAAGAATATCCCAAGGTTATAATTTTATTTTATTTTCAACTCTACATTCAGAAGGGCTTTAGTAGTGAAAAAAACAAGCGACTGTGCTAAACAGAAGCATCAAATAACAAGAGAGTTCGACGACAAACACCTGGTGCTCCAAATAGTAATCCATCTGCACCTGCAGCTCTCAGGTTCAAAGCTACATTTGTTTCTGCCTTCATATCCAGATACAAATTTCCCCCGTCAATTACAGATATTAACAATATAAGGATATCTTCTGAATATAAACTATCAACCTGTGTTGATCCCAGAAGTGGCTGGCTCCTGACCTGAGCTTGCTGTAATGAACCGGACACACCAACAGCTGATCGATGGAAGCTTTGCCTAATAACAGTAGGAATAAAGTCAAATCAAATTTGACAAAGGTTTGCACTAGATATGTGCTCACATGTAAACGCCACAGAAGAAAATTGTGTAGATGGTACCCTGAAGCTAGAGATGACCTTGCAGGTGACTTTAGCATTGAAGTTGGGTTTGATTCCAGTAATGGGCCAATGTTTTCAGTGAGCCTTTGCTGCATTATAAATAAAAAACAGACCATTTTATATTCAGTGTACAAATAACAAATATTGAAGCAGCACTGGACAATACAATTGAGAAAAATACCTTCACAAGAGCCTCTTCCGAAATGTCCCTCTGAACAGTAATTTTCATCCTATCCTCATATATCTTTGCAGATAAAGCACTTGCAGTTGCATCATTTTGTCGCACTGTTGGATCAGCAGCAATAGTACCATTCTGGGCACTAGTTGTAAAAACAGTGTTTTCACTTCGCTGCTGTTGCTTCTGCTGCCGCCGTTGCTGCTGCAGGTGCTGCTGCTCTTGCGGATGCTGTTGTGCATGCTTCTGTAGCAACAGAGGCTGCATCTGGATCTGGTGCTGCGATTGTTGCTGCTGTTCCCGTGCTTTAATAGACTGTGTGGGAATAAATTTATATAGTCACCTCCTCCGATCACAGATATCTATAAATTTGACCTAAGTCATAAATTCTCCAAAGTCAAACTTCTCTAACCTGACCACCAATATCTTTGCAAACATATTATTCCAATGAAAAGAGTTATGAATTAGAAAAGTAGTTTCTATAATTAGTCTAGTAAAGTAGTAATGTCAAGCTTGTCTTGTTAATCTATATAATTTAGATATTTATAGTCAAAGTTAAAAAAAAAAACTTGACTTAGGACAAACCTAGATGGACTTATATCTATGATTGGACGAAGCACTGCATAATGATCACAGTAGATCTCTAGCAATAACAATTAGCCACAGATAATCATCCCACTAGACCATAGCCACTAGAAAATAAATTAGTATGAGCTAGTAGCCACATCAGGGAACTAGACCATCTGGCTCTTGGGACCTTGATTAATGTTTTCAAACCAGGTGCAAAGTAAATAAAAGCGGTCTAAGACCAATAGCTGGAAGTTGGCACAAGTACCATCTATCCATGCCAATAGTAGAGAAATAATATACATAGTCTCCAAAACTTTTTAAACAAACAAATTCATAGCATTTACTTGAAAGTTACACAGTATTCTAATTTGCAACATGGAAAAATCCCATGAATAATGTGGAAGCAACCAAGCACTATTGCTGAGGTAGTTAATTAATTAATCTGCTATCTTTTTCCTCAGCATCAATGTGGAACTTTCTTGGGTTTTGCTGTCTAAGTGATAATGGATGTAATCAGCCCCAGAAATGCATATTAACAATATAAATGTGCATAC
>JAKNSH010084168.1:0-10163 GCA_027790015.1 Cymbopogon flexuosus
CGGCCACTACCTGCTCGCCCTACTGCTGCCGCTGTACCGCCTGGATTGCTGGGCGCTTGGCCGCCTGGACCTCGGCCCTCGGTCAGGGTGCGTCCGCCGTCGCTTCGCTCGTCTCCTCGTCCTTCCAACTCCGGCGCCGGCTTCTTTTTCCTCGCTCCAACCCCCGCCGCCCTCCTCTCATCCTACGGAATCTAGGATCCAATGAACAACCTCGACTAACGCTGGCTTCGCCGGATTATATGGCGACGCCGGTGGGCCTCCATCCCGCCTCGCCGCCGGCGATATCAGGTGCCGTGGCGGTGGCGGCATGCGCCGCGATGGCGGTATCCTACGTCGCTGTCCTCTATGCCCCGACGGCCATCCTCCGCTTCCCGCCCCCGACCTCGCTCCGCACCTTCCTCCACCGCCGCTTCGCCTGCGCTGCCGTCGCATCCGCCGCCTCCGCCCTTGCCACCGCGTCCCTCCTCCGAGTAAGCGCGCCTCTGCTCTCCTCCGGTACACGCCTCCTGTCCTGTACCCGAACCTGAACTGAACGAATCTCAAATTCCCCATTTTCTCGTCTTCGTCCTCAGGTCTGGAGCCTCAGCGACTTCGCTGATATGTTTGCTGTGTTCGGCGTTAGGAAGGATCACTTGGTAGGCCATTTTTTCCAAATATAAGCTACAGTCTCGCACCTCGCTCACTAGTGTTGAGCTTTTAATGCTTGTATTGAAATGCTGGTTCTTCTACAGATTCAGGCCGTAGCGATTCCACTTCTCCTTACATCCCTAGTGTATGTTGGGTCATTCGTCACTAGATTGTGGCTCCTAGCAAGCTCATGGGGCGGTGACCATGAGGTGGAGATAGGCTGCGCCCAGAGGCTCTCGCAATGGATCCAAGCTGCTGTTAAGGATGTTATGGTTTGGCGGAACTATGTAGTGGTCTGTTCTTCTCTCCCTTCGTACTGTTTTTTTGTACTTATAAGATACTACATGTTGTAAGCCAGTGATCGAAGGTATTGTAGCAAGTTAGCAATACATGAAGAATTGTTGGCTCATTGACTGAACATCCGAGTGTGAGGACCATAATTACCAGCTCACAAATACTGTAATGCCTTTGCAATCTTTAGTACTGTTTAGCATGCCATTGTTTTTGAGGCGTCGCCTAGGTGTCGAGGCGTACCCCAGGCGCCGCAGGACGCCACAAGGTTTTAGTTACGCCATATCGCCTAGAAGGCGCCTAGGCGTTGAGGCGTACCGCCAGCGCCACAGGACGCCGCAACACCTCAAAAACATTGTAGGATGCTACTGCTATTAATTAATGCTACTACTGAGAACACTTTGCAATTGTTTAGGATGCTACTGATATTAATTAGTGCTACTATTGAGAACACTTTGATTCCCTCTTCTATAGTAGTGATATTGTTTGGTGGTGACCTTTTGAGCAGGCGCCATTTACTGAGGAGCTGGTTTTCAGGGCATGCATGATACCTCTTCTTCTGTGTGGGGGATTCAAAATGTCTACAATTGTATTTCTGAGTCCAGTCTTCTTCAGTCTAGGTAAATTTCTATAGTATTGTTCTAATTTTTTGTATTCCGAAGGAACCAACTTTGGCTGTATCTTTTTTAACCTTCTCATCTACGGGCACACATCTGTGAACGGTGTTGCAATGAGTGAAAGGGTTGTGCTCTGGAGTAGGCTGCAGCGCAAGATAGTAGCTAGGTTCTGAAGAAAGTTTGGGTACCATCAGAAGTTTCAGTTAGTCAGGGGCATTGGACTAGTAATGGTCATTAGTTTTGTTTGTTAGGATATCTCATTTATTATGGGGTTTGGATCATTAGCTGTTATGACCAGCATTCTATATTATATTAATGTTGTGCCAAGCGTCACCGTGGCGAACCAATGATAGCATCGACATCGCTTCAGTCAGTTCAGGGGATTTGTTTCTCAGTTTATTAGCTCAAGATAGGAGCTTGTTTGGTTTGATAAGATTATTGGACTCGGCTATTTAAATAGCCCAAACATTATCATTTGTTTGTTATTATATAAGCAAGATCAGTACAGAAGTTGTTGCTACATGTCCAGAACCCATTTACGCTCTCACCTGCTGCCGGGGACCCTGGCTGCTAGTTCATCACCATTGTGCCCTCCGCAGCCTTTCAGGTCCTATGATCTTATCATTAGCAGACTGATTTAGAAGTTAGATGGACTTGGCTGATTGTAATTGGTGGACTCAAGCAATAGATGGAATCTATCACCCGCTACCTCTTTCTGTCCCTGTGTCTTGGTCACTTGTTGTTGGCTTCTAAGTCATGGCCTCAAGGTCCATGGCTACGCCTGAGTACATCACACGATTAAAGCCTACCAATGCTCCTGCCTCCAGTTGTCCACGACCGTCACTTCTGGTACCTGCTCTATCTGGTTCCAATCCCATTTTGCAAGACTAGCTCTCCAAGAAGATCAGCATCGTCATATCCGTTGACATCCATCCTCATGGGTCTGAAGCAGATGGTCTAATCCCTGATTCTATTGGCATGAATAGCAAGATCCTGGTGTCACCTGTGAAGGTCACCAGCCTCCAAGTGCCACATGACGAAAGCGCCAAACAGGTTTACACGCACCTCACAATATCGTGTCTGGACTCTGGATCGCATACTGCGTGGAGACAAAGGACCCTGCTTAGGATGATCAGGCCAGTCTGATCAGGCAACGAGGACCTAAATTTTTCCGATCCTTCTTGCTGTAATTTATTATCATTTTTTTTTTTACCAAATTGCTGCATACCACATCTACATTGTATTGCCTATAAATTCTCTGTTGTCGATACTGATGTATTCTTCTAATTAGAACTGAACCTTTTTGTTGACAGCGCACTTAAATCATTTATTCGAACTACATCAGCAGGGATGCAATTTTATGAGATCGCTACTGATTGTAGGTATGTTTCTTTACACATCTTGTATTCTCCTTTAGTATCTTCCTGTAATGGTTCGGGAAGAAAAAAATTGAGCTAGATTAACTTAGCCTTGGTGTCAGAAACTCATAACAGATTCTCGGACCTATATTTAACTAACTTTATTTCTTTTGAGATCAAGGAGAACTATAAAATATTAGTTTGTTATGTTTGTTCTCCAGGGACAAGTTTACCTTTAAATCAGTTTGGTCTCAAATATTCACTACCACTGCACTGCATCTGCATTAAGCTATGGTCTTAGTATTCCTATCTTCATTCTTCTATGCTATCCTTAGGTTTGTTTCGCAAATATTTACTTCTCGATTGAGATGGTTCCAGTTCAGGCACTGGGACTTATTGCTCTTACAGATTGTATCTGAAGCTAGAAACCTACACTTTTACATTTTACTATGCTCTTACCATCTTAAACTCATTCTTCTTCTTTAGTTCTCCACATATTTTCTCAGACATTGGCATAAAAAAATGGATTACTTCTGTTTCATCGATTGTGGACACCTATTTGCTGCACTTTCTGAGCTTGATTTAACTTCTTACCTTCCTTCCTCAGGTGTCCAGTTAGGCTACACTGTAATCTTTGGGTGGTATGCAGCATTTTTATTCATTCGGACAGGTCTCACTCATTCTTTTTATGTTGTCACCTGTGTTATTTTTTTTTTCTTACTGTTCTTGCTTGAACTCTTTTTCTGGTTTCAAAATTGAAGGTTCCATTTCATGCTAGTTCATGCTTGATCAACTTTTTTGGACAATTAAATTTGCACTGTACGTGTTATAATTGCCAGTTATGTTTTAGTATGATATTTCATGTTGCAAAACATGAAAAGCAAAACCGTATGACAGCAAAATGATGATTCCATGTTCCATGTTTCTTGTTTTTTGAACCACATTATGTTACATTCGACTAAGTTTGTGGATTGTAACCTGGCTGGATGATTGTGCTTGCACTCCAATTTCCATTTGGTTTATGGCATGATGGATGGTAACTATAGATATTTTACTATAAGCAAGTTTAATATGGATCTGATAACAAGGTTTCATTGTTGATTGACTTCCATTTTTTTGGGAAAAAAAAACTACAGGAAATCTGTTATGTCCAATTATTGCTCACATCTTCTGTAATATGATGGGTTTGCCTGTTTTCTCATCACCACGAACAAAAGGTAAGTGTATTTGTATACATATATGTATGTCCTGATTTCTTTCGGTAAAACAAAATAAAACATTAAGGTTTGTAAAGTTATTATGCCCAACATCTTATGTTGCCTTCTGTTTTTATGTTATAGGAGCGGCATCGATAGCATTTGTGGCTGGATCAATATCCTTCTTTTGGCTGCTTTTTCCTGCAACAAGTCCTGAACTGTACAACAGCAGTTTTGATCGCTGCAATTGCTGGCATGGCTTTTGCAATTGGAAATAACATAGAACTAGATTGGAGAACAATGGATCCTAACTTGAAGCTGCTAACAAGTGAAACCCCCAGGCCTTCACTAACACTGCCGTCAGATTTTTTATTTGCAGCTACTCCATATGAATGATGTAAAACATTTTGTAGATATTTTCCCCTTGTTTTAGATTACGACTTAAGAATTCGTTGTCAGTCCATTCTCAAAATGAAACTTGACTTCATTGTGCTGCTTTTATTTCTTTGTCCCTGCTACTGCAGGTCTGCAGTGCCCGAGTTGTAGAATACTCATCCTGGATCCGTCTCATGTTTGTAAACGAGTCATGTTTCCAATTTAATATGATTTCTCAATTTTTATTTAAATTACAAGTTAATCCTGGATCTCTCTCAAAGTCATGATAGATTCTCATTCTAGATAGGATTTGTTGGATCGTTTGATTTGTTGATGTTGATTTGTTGTGAGAGAAAAACATTGCCGAATGGCTGGTTGGTAGCGTTGAACATCTCTAACAGTTGGTAAACAAGGTTATCATTCTACAAAATTTGGCAAAACATGAAAATTCTCTTCAACGCTTTGCTAAACGGGTTTGCCATTGCTATTTTGAGAAGTTTGCTATCCAGCCTCTCCGCGCACGTAGGCAACTTCCCATCCTGTAGCGCCGCGACCAGCTCCTGCTCGTCCTCGCACGATGTTCACCAAGACGTTGGAGTCCGCGACGATCAGAGCGTGCACGTCCACGTTCAGAGCCGGCTCCTACGTGCACGTCCGCGACGATTAGTCCACGACCAGCTCCTGAGCGTCGGAGTCTGTGGCGATGGCGTGCACATCGCTACGCATGCCGACCATGCACATACGCGGCCACGCGGAGCCGGAAGAAGCTCGCGGCGACCTTGTCTGCTCTAGGGACCTGATGGCTAGAGTTTCTGATGCAAATATTCGCTTAGCAATTTGGCAAGTGATTTTTAGTAAATTATTGAAGATGGTACATTATTTCATTTACCATATATTTTATCAAATTGTCAAATCACGAAATTTGACAAGTGATTTTTAACAAACTGTTGAAGATGCTTAGAGTACAATATACAGCGGAACGTGCCACTTCATTACTTCAACCCAAGGGGGCGGCCTGGCATAGCTGGTGCCAACATGGACCGTCATGTCATGCAATAGCTCTAGTCTACACCCTTTTTTTTTTACAAGTCTAAACCCATTTGGACATGTGACAGTAGTGTGGACCTGGTTCATGTATGTAGATGTACATTTTGAAAGTTCAAGGATCTAAATGAATTGTTCTGCCAATTTAGGAACCGGTTGTGATTGTGCTGACCAGTTGGAGGGCTAATCGGCATGTTCAGCTGGCATTTTGCCAACATTGTGGCTGCTTTTGTCCACGATAGCAACCGTGCTTTGTGTCTTACGCTGTATAGCTACAGCCGCCCAAACGGCTGGCCTCATCAAGAAACGAACAGGCACGGATACGGTGGGTGATAAACTAATTATACTAGTTGAATCCTCCGCGCATTGTTACGGAAATTTACGGCTATGATTTAAGTGAATATTTGTTTGATGAATAAAAGATGTGACTCACCGCCGTTAAACAAATCCATATATATAGCAAAGTACATGGCACAAACTAAAGACTTCTATTTAGAGGACCGATTGCTCTTGGAAGCCTGTATTATTGAAAATGGTATAGCTACTGGATGGTACTCTGTTCCTACCACCTCCAATGATATGTCATCCTTATATCAGCTCTCTATAGTATTCCATGCCAAATTCACCTGGGGATAGAACCGAGGAGAGAGAAGCTCAAAAACATGTCGATGGATCCAGTCATCTAGCGGGAGCGCAGCTATTTCGAGGGATCTCCTCACCCTGCTCTGTTCGCTATCATGGCACGCAGTGACAAAGGCAACTCACTGGTGTGAGTAAGGGCCACGGGCACAGGTGGACTGTGTGCATCGGTGCTTGGGAGCTCATGGACGCGGAGAAGGGGTGCAGGACGGGGTAGCCATCGGCGCCGTGGGCATCTACATGAGGGAAGGGGCGCATCATTGCGGACCTTCGGTGCTGCAGAAGGCCTGACCACGCGATGCATATCGGTGGCCGCTAGTGCTGGGAGGAAGGGTTGAGTGGGTGTCCGCTGGCACCGGACGGGCCGCGACGCAATGCCGCTGGCTTGGGGAGAGCATGCGGCGTGACCCTGACGCAGCGCTTGAGAGGCACGGAGGAAGGCATTATAAAACGGAGCCGGAGGGCAGCGATGATGGTTCTGTTTCTTCCGCTTGTCAAGGTAGATGCGATGGTTCAGTTTCCTCCCGTTTGCATTTCTGTATTGATGGCAGCCGGAGGTAGATTGCGCGTTTCTGTATTTCTAGTCGTCGGATCGGTCGTCGTGAACCATCAAAATTCTCTCCAAGCATCGTAAAAAATTGAGATTTTTTTATAAAATATCACTCCCGAGTTCCTATCCGGCTATCCCCACTGCACGTTCGTGTCCCCTTGTGGGTAACTGGTTGCTAAGGTTTAGGCAAAGCCCGAGTGGAACGCTAGCTGTAATTGTGAGGGTACTCCGACTATAGTTTACACTTCAATCACCACCTCTAAAACAGGATATCTTGTAAGCACAAAGCCATTTGCAAATCAACATGATCACATACACATGTTGAGGCCCTGAAGCGAGGAAGGCGTTGACGCCGTGGGGTCGGGGCTAAGCTAGTTTGCATGTGCAACAAGCCAACAAACACAAATAACACAGCCCAGCACGATGCCAGCAACCAGCTCTCAAAGTAAACACTACCATCTCCATCCCGAAATACAAGGGATTTTGGCTATGCACGTGAAATGCTTATATCTAATTGAATAGCCAAAACCTCTTACATTTTGGGGAGGAAGTAGTTGTTAGGCAAGAACAAACATTGTTAGAATGCATGCATTTTTTTTTTTAGAACATTGTTATAATACTTGTTAAGCCTGCATGGTTTAAGAACAAAATGGGAGGCTATTATATTTGCTAGACAATCACATGTTAGTCAGCGGATACATCAGGTACATCTATGATTGTCAGCGGATACATCTATGTTAGTCAGCGGATACATCAGATACATCAGGTACATCTATGTTAGTCAGCGGATACAAACTGCATGTTGCTATATATTTTACAAGAAAGCATGACAGCATGGCATTTCAATCATCTTTCTGATGTAAAGCACGAGGTAGACTATTACCATTCAGTGCAGCATGGTACACTCGCTTCTCCGCCAGCCCAAGGTCTGAAAGAATCAAGTTTCCCTGAAAAGAGGAAGTCAAGATTTCCACATGGTATTTACCATAATACCAAAAACTTGTACAGCAATACCATTCCATGCTATTGACTATTTTTAAACGTCGGAAAGAATTAACATACCTCCACTGCCATCAATTTCCGTACATTATTTGCATAGAGCTTAGGATCATCCTTTTCTTGCCCGGAAGGATAGTAAACAGGTAAATGGACCACCTCTAGATAATTTACAAATTGACACAGGAGCAGAAACACATGACGTGCCTGCAAGTTTTTTCAAAAATAGATACAAGAACATTAGGTAATTTTAGCACGCCACAAATAGACTGTTCTTTCATCCTTATTAAACTAGTTCAAAAACTTCAGAACCACCGCCACACAACACTCAAATTGTCAAACATGACAGATGTACCAATTTCCTAAAATGTCGTTTTGGACAGCGATACGATCTCCAAAAAATAACTTTGACTTCTTATTTGTATATGAAAAATATTTATTGAAAAGCGATATATGTATATTTTTTTTTGGAAGTACATTTCAAAACAAATCTATTCATATGGTTTTCACATTTTCAAACTCAACAATTAAAAGTTATCCATGATTTATATTCCCAAAGTTTTGACCCAGGCCTTGTCCAAAACGACATCTTTTAGGAAACTGGAGTGTTTTCCTTCTGTTTTTTCTCAAAAAAAAATTTCTCAAATACACAGGAGAGCTGTGTATCATGATAGGCGCTCCATCATGATATATCTATCCCTAATTTTAAAGGGCCTTGTACATAATATTCTTTCGTCTTAATTGAGCGGCAGAGCTCCTGCCTTTGTGTTTCAAAAAAATAAAGCACAAGGTTTCTTCATCCTTTTATTGCTCACAACCGTCCGATGGGGATCCAACGGACTCAATCTCTCCCGTGCCTGTACAAGTTGAGTAGCATGTCCAAGCACAGTGCAGAATCTGATTCCAAAACAAATTGATATACGAAGTGTTTCCATGGTCTGCCACTCTCTTCTGCCCGAATGAGTTAAGTGTTGACGCATGGTATGGAGTCTAATCCCAAATGAATTAGAACACATGATACGGTCATCGATAAATCTCTAAACCTCCAGTACCCAACTACCCATACAAGTTAGAGCAGCACATGCCCAGGCACATTAAAGAGTTTGATTTCTAGACGAATTGAAACACATGACATGTGATAGCTATGATAGACCAAATCTCAGATTTGGGAGGCTAGAATTTCCATTTCATTAGCTTTAGCCACAAAGAATGGCTGGTTGGGGATACATATAGGATATGGTCGCTTACAAGCTAAGCCATCTAGGCATATTCCAGAGATGCTAAAGTAGATGCTTAAAGGATAAGGTGCTGACACAACAGCCACTAACTACTCTAGGATAGATAAGACCAAGACTTATAGCTGTCGATCTCCCCCTAAGTCTTGTTCGCCGTTTTCTGGAGGATTTGAGCCATCCCAATCCTGGTGCGCATCTCCACGAACTTGAGGAGGTCAGCTAGCTGATCCTGGGTATTGATGTAGCTGGCCTTGATGCTCCCCTCGTCCAGGCAGCTCCGGATGAAGTGGTACTTAATGCAGATGTGCTTGCTGCGCTCATGGAAGACGGGGTTCTTCGCCAAAGCCAAGGCGGACTTGCTGTCCACCCTGAGCTCCACTGCTCGAGCGCCTCTTCCCAGGAGATCACCCAGCAGGCGAGCCAGCCACAGTGCTTGTGTCGAAGCGGTAGTCGCAGCGATGTACTCCGCCTGCCTCGCAGCTCGACAGAGCCACCACCTGCTGCTTGATTGACTACTAGCTCACGAGGCACTTGCCGAGGAAGAAGAGCGTCCCGAAGGTGCTCTGCTTTTGTCAATGTCGCCGGCGAGGTCGCTGTACCCGATGAAGTGCTCCACGCCGGGACACCTCGGGTAGTGTAAGCCGTAGTGGGTGGTGCCCGCGACGTAGCGAAGAATCCTCTTAACGGCTTGTAGATGCTACGTCGTCGGTCGTTCCATGAACCAACTGACATAGCCCACGGGAACGCCAGATTCGGCTGCGTGTGGACGAGGTAGCGAAGGCTTCCCACAATGCGCCGGTACTCGGTGGCGTCGACCTCCTTTGACGTGCTCTCACGGCTCAGCTTCAGCCTCTCCTCCATAGGAGTGTTGGACTGGGTTGCAGCCGGTGAGGCCGCCCATCTCGACGATCCGCTTGGCGTCAGTCTGACGAAGTGAGGAGCCGGAGCTGTCCTGGTGGACCTCGATCCCCAGGTAGAAGGAGAGAGGGCCCAAGTCGCTCATCTGGAAGGTGGCTTTCATCTCTTCCTTGAACGCCTCCACTTCTTTTTCCTTGGTGCCGGTGATGACCAAGTCGTCGACGTAGACGCCTACCAGCAGGGCATTGCCTCCCTTGCCCCGCCGGTAGACAGCAGCTTCGTGCGGGCTCTGCTCGAACCCCATCTTCTTCAGGGTGGAGTCCAGCTTGTCGTTCCAAGCCCGTGGTGCCTGCCGCAAGCCGTAGAGGGCCTTGCGC
>JAKNSH010084423.1:0-10964 GCA_027790015.1 Cymbopogon flexuosus
GACGACTCGCCGACGGCACCACCAAGCACCAGGAGCAACTGCGAGGACCTGCAGCCCGCCGATAGCCACGCTGTCTTCGCCGCCCCTCGGCATCATCGGCGACGTGGCGGCCCTCGCCAAAAGCGTCTCCCCGCCCCCGCCCGCATGGCCGCCCGGGGACGACGACGACGACGACACCGCCGCCGCCGCAGGGCGGGAGGACTGGGTCCACCACCTCCCGCCCCTTGACATGCACATGCCGCCGCTCGGCCTCGGCGCAGCGGAGCCATCGCCATGGGAGGCCCACGCGCAGCCTCCAGGCGGAGGCGGCCACGACAGCACCTTCCTCGGCTGGATCATTGGCGACGACGTCGACAGCAGCATGCCGGGCGTCATGGACTCCCACCACCTTCATGACCTCGACCACATACCCTCCTCCTCCTCGTTCCAGCCACACGCCCACCAACATACTACGCACGCCGCGTTCCCGCCCTACGCCACGCCGCCCAGGCTGCACCACCACCCCGTGCCCGCGTCGCCTCCCAAGCACACGCCTCCCGCCGCCGGGCTCCTGAAACCCAAGCCGGAGGCGCCGGGGACCGACGACGCTGCCACGGCGGTGGACCAGCTCGCCGAGGCCGCCAGGCTTGCCGAAGCCGGCGACGTCTTCGGCGCCCGCGAGATACTGGCGCGGCTCAACTACCTGCTCCCGCACGCCGGCGCCACGGCGACGCCGCTGCTCCGATCAGCCTTCTACTTCAAGGAGGCACTGCGCGCTGCCCTCTCCACCACGGCCACCACCAGCACCGCCGCCTCGCCGGTGGACGTGCTCCTGAAGCTCGGCGCCTACAAGGCCTTCTCCGAGGTCTGCCCCGTGCTCCAGTTCGCGCACTTCACCTGCGTCCAGGCCGTGCTCGACGAGCTCGGCGGCGCCGCCTGCATCCACGTGCTCGACTTCGACATCGGCGTCGGCGAGCAGTGGGCGTCGCTCATGCAGGAGCTGGCGCGGCGCCGCCCGGGCGCCACGCTCAAGGTCACCGCATTGGTGGCGTCGCACCACCACCCGCTGGAGCTGCAGCTCGTCCACGAGAACCTGTCCAACTTCGCGGCCGAGACCCGCGTCCCGTTCCAGCTGGCCTTCTTCAACCTCGACGCCATGGACCCCGCGGAGCTCCTGGCCATCGCCGCCGGCGACGCGGTCGCCGTCCACCTCCCGGCCGGCTCGGTGCACGCCCCCGCGGCGCCGTCCGTCCTTCACCTCGTCAGGCGCCTTGGCGCCAAGCTTGTCGTCTCCGTGGACCGCAGCTGTGACCGCGCCGAGCTGCCCTTCGCCGCGCACCTGTTCCAGGCGTTCCAGTCCTGCGTCTTCCTGCTCGAGTCCCTGGACGCCGTCGGCACGGCCTCCGACGTCGCCGCCAAGATCGAGCGCTTCCTGATCCAGCCCAGGATCGAGAGGTGCGTGGCGGAGAGGTACCGCGCCGCCGCGGCGGGAGACAAGACGCCGCCCTGGCGGGCGATGCTCGCGTCGGCCGGCTTCGTGCCGGTGCAGGCAAGCAGCTTCGCGGAGGCGCAGGCGGAGTCGCTGCTCAAGAAGGTGCCCGTGCGGGGCTTCCGCGTCGAGAAGCGCGCCGGCTCGCTCGTCCTGCATTGGCAACGCGGAGAGCTGCTCTCTGTGTCCGCATGGAGATGCTAGCAGCTGCTGGCTCGCCGCCGGTGCATCGCCGCCCTTTAGGACTAATGATCCCAACAATATTTCTGATCGTCCAAAATTACCCGCCATGTCAGTGTCGCCTTGCTGCTCAATCTGCCTTGCCATGCTGCTTGAGTTAAGTAGATTGTTTGGCAGATGCAAGGTCTGCTAGCTTATCATTACCAGCGTATTTCACTACTCATGTTCATGGTTCTCGTCCTCGACAAGGGTCCCGATATATATACATGTATCTTAGATACAATCCACAAGCCTGCTCATGTTACTGATGTTATTATTATTACTCTTGTACAATCAAATGGTTATATGGTTTATGAAATGTTCCACTCAGGCATTAGATGTTTGCTTTTTGTGAAGTTCCTGATCATGACTTCATGAGATACAGAACCATGAATGGAAACCAAGTTGTTCTGTAATTCTCTCCTTTTTTTGCGACAATTATATCCTTTTTTTTAAGTAATATATTTCAGTACCATCTTGTTTCCTTAAAAAGGATCTCTGTTGGACATAATTTTTTTCTCTCGAATACGCAAAAGATTTGCGCATTTTTGTATTTAAGAAGAAGAGTTTTTACATCGCACCCGAGTGCGTTTTGGGAGGATGAGATTTACAATAAGTACTGCCTCCCCTACTGGATTACACATGGCGATCTGTTGGACATAATTCAAAAATGAAATAGGGAGCATTCAACAATCAAGAAAAAAAAAGGGGAACACATTCAAAAGCTAATTTGGCTGCATGTTTCGTGGACTGTAATTGACTATTATGTCCAGAATTACTACTCCCCATCTGAATTTATCAATCATGGTGGACTTGCAGAGCAAAGTTTGTGAACAAAAGGTTACAAGCAAGTTACAGACGCCGTGCACTCTCTGTAATCAGCAATTCGCTTTGCCAGTGGAATTCATGAAAGTTATGGCTCAATATTCTACAGAAGCCTAATTTCCACTGTCATTTCATTTTGACTAACATTTCCTACCTGCATAGGCTTCTAGACTGACTTATCCTCTGTCAAGATCAATGCAGTAGTTGGTCTACCGGTTTGTTGAGTTAGTTAAAATGATTACAAACTTGGTACTTTGATACAAAAAAAATACTGATATGCTATTTCGATCTTTCCAGATGCTTTGTAAACTGGAATCGAATCAGTGTGACTATATTGTAACTACTAATTAACTATTCTGCCATATATTGAGTGTGGAAACGTGCTAGTGCTATCAATTTATGAGTAGTAAGGCACAGCTTGTGCTTGGAACAAATCTCCATGATCAGAGGGGTACCTTAAAATGCTTTCTCCTTGAAGAAAATCCAGACACCTGTAAAGCAGGATTACACGAGAAATGCATGTTTTTATGAACAATGTTACATATTAGAAGAACATTTCCAAGTTGACAATTGCAGAATGCAACAGGGCTTTGGGAATAAAGTGAGACTGGATGTTAAGAGACAAGCATAAAGCAATATATATAATCTTTTTTTATTTGTGAGTGAGATTCTGGTTTGCATTATACTGTCACCATGGTGTGGGCGTGTGGCTGAAGAGCTAAGACTGTTATAGCTGCTGATAACTTCTAAAATGTTTTGCATCTGCATGACTTGATATCAATTGTCACTCCATAACAGATTTTTATCATTTGTGAGCTATTCCTCGTAACATAACAAGTTGTCAGTTTTGCATCCACATTCGCCTTCTCATTCTCTCCAGACATAATAAAATAATTTTGTATCTTTTTTTTGTTAATTTGGTATCTGGTTTTTTATTGCTAATTTGGTATCTGTGACTACTTCGGTACTTGCAGCATCTTGCATGAAAGAGATACTGCTGTTGTGTGTTGTTAATCAAGTTATCATCGCGTGCTTGGTTGGTTCCTATTACGAATGTCAGTTTAAAAGAAAAAAAAAACAGAAATATGCTAACACATAGTACCAAAGGACTAAGTATTCACTCGGAATATGACCATACAAGACTAATCGATGACAGGTGTTCTATAGCTGATATCGTTCAGCTCAGAAATTCAGAATATGTTCTATAGCCGATATGGACCACAGGTGTTGTGTCAAGTGTCAACCATGCTCAAAGATGACAGCTTGAGTAGTGCAGTCCCTAACTTTTCCTTTGGGAGGAGAAAATGCATATCATGACAGTGTTAGATTCTTGTTTTCAGTGGATAAGCGAGTAGTTTGTACAACAATCTTTTCCTTGGGAGAATTTGTTTGCATGACAGTAGCTAGGGGGAGAATTGACGTCTAGCTAGCCGTTTATCCTGACAGAATTTCTGGCTGCTGAAACATGAACCAAATCCTGTTTGTTCTGATGGGGATGCAGGGAATGGCAATCAGAATGTAAAGTGGCCGTGCTTTTACCTCAGTGGTGGCAAGCATCTACCCGTCTCATCATCAGCATTTTATTTAATTTCTGCAGCTAATCTGAGTACCCAATTCCTCCACGTCAGGACTGCATCATATACATGCTACCCAGCCGGCCCCTGATTCTGTCTGCAGAAGATAATAAGCCTAGTTGTTCTTTGCTCTCACAGTCTCACTATATACTTTATTTATATGGCCATTTTGGAACGTGAGGATTTTGATGGGATTCATGCAGAGTTTTTTTTGCTCTCACTATATAGTTCATTTATGGCCCAATTTTGAAATGTGAGGATTTTCATAGGATTCGTGCGGAGTTACAGGTTTCCGTTGAAATTTCCTCACTATGAATATGAATAGGCCATCTGGTTTGCAATCACCATGCTGATGCTATGAAACTACATTGTTATAATGTGTTGGTTCACTACCCAAAATCCATATACTACATATGCATGTAACTGCAAAAGCAAGAAGAACATAAATTTTGCCTCAGCCATCCACTCTGCGTCCAATAGAAACAACCCCTAGGCACATGATTTAGCCCCTAGATCACTTGCAAACACAAGCATCTACTACTTTATTCCCTGCCCATCAGCCTCCCTTCAGTTATATTATATATGTATGTAATTTAGAGTAGTTTAGAACAGGAGAAGTTAAAGCGCCATGAACCACTAGATCACAAAAAAGCAGAGCAATTTTTGAAAGGAAAAAAAAGCCATCAGGGAATCGATTCTCGCACGAGCGATGAGAAAGGTCATAAGATATCGCCATTATCTACCGCAAAGGAGAGGTTCTAAAGCTTGAGATGAAGTCAGTGCTACCACAATCCTAGTGGTATGTGGGCACCAACACAAGGAGTGCCGTCCTTGGAAAGGGCTAGAGATGCTTCTAAGGACCCTAAGGCCTAAAGGAACAAAGAAAAGAGGAGTCTGTCTTGTGCCATAGTGAAGCCGCCTCTGATGGAGAGGTTCACACATGCATTGCCCACTAGTTTTCTCCACCTCTCTTTTCCCTATGTTACTGAGTACACAGCAGATAAATGCAATGGCTGGTTACAAATTCAAATGAGGACCGAAATCATGATTTTTTTTTTTAAAAAAAAAGAGAAGTATCTTCTTGTTCATATATTGTTTTCGGTCATTTGATAAAGCCAAGCTAATGAATAATGGTCATTTGATGTATGACACTTAAATTTGGCAGATATGGTCTATGATCGGTGGTCATGGGATTTTCTTTCTATATACTAATAATCGATTCTAGCTTGGACCCTTTAAAAAAGGGTCTAGTTTAGGCAGTTATGGGATTAGACTCTCAAGACGGATCCTTGGGTGATTTGACTACAAAGTAATCCTAGTTGTCAAGCTTAGACTTCATCACCTTCTACACGACTCAGTCTGGACAGTAGAGTAGCAAAGCTGGAAAGTTATTACCACGTTTCTGTGTACATGTCCAAGAAGTACACGCCTCCGGCTTCAAGTTGATGAAAGTAAGAGAAACCTAGAGGAACCATTTACATTGCATCGCCGAACGAATCTTCGGTGGTTCTCGTTCTGTATCTGACAAAAAGAAAAATGACAAACAGTGATGCTGTGATCGTCTGGTCTGAACGAACATACCTATAAGAAAGCTAAAAAAACAAGAAAACTTGGGTAAGCCAAGACAGGAAGAACCTTGCCTGAACAAGAATACCAGTTGTGTGTGAGATACCCTACTAACTTGGCATTTAAAGTCAGATGGGAGAACCAGGAACCAACATGATAAAATCTCTTCTGTACAGTAACTGTACGATGGAATCAACTAAGATGTTGCGCTTTTCAAAAAATATATTTTAGTTTTATACAAGGAGAGACTCACGATTTTTCATATTGGTATCTGAAATATCACATCTTTGATTGAGCAACCAAATTCTGGTTTCGTATGATTATTCATCACACAGAAATAATTGGCCGTGTGGTGCAACCATATTTTAACAGTATACATCAGTAAAGCAGGAGGGGGGGAATATATATCCCTGTAAAGATGTAACAGCTGCTGTATCTACACTAAACCACATGTCTTCCGTGAGGCATCTAACAAACAAAAGAAAGGAGATGCTCTTTTACCTTGGCGACGAAGGTTTCTCCTATTTTAAGCACAGCAATCTCTTGTCCATCTATATATGTTTTCTTATAATAATAATATGTATATATAGATCGAGGGATGGGAATCTCAGCAAAAGAAGAAAAGCTGTAGATAATGGGGGCTAAAGGGTTAAGACGCATTGCGTGTGGAATGTTTGATTGATAGGGGTGCTGGGTCCAGGCCACTACAACTGGGAAGGGTCACCGGAGAATGACCTGCAATATGTATTGCCTGCATAATTGCATTCCACATGACAAGGAAAGGCCAGGGATAAAGAAGCTGAATACGAAAGACAAGACGCGTACAGCAGCAGTGACAGCAGCCACATGTTTGGCGTATTGGTATTGTAGTTTGTAGAGACATCAACAACCACCGGTATGTCTGCTGTGTGGAGGAAGATAGAGAGGCTGCAAAACTCAAAACCTTGCACTTATCAGAATGCGCGCGCGTGATATCTTTCAACTGGGGAATGAAAGAATAGAAATCGAGGCACTGAAAAGCCTGCCAATGTGCGTGATTGAAGCCCAGCCCAGGTAACAACATAATTAATGCTGCACGGTAATCAGAGATGGGCGGGCAGAGGTTGTGATTACCCACCAGGCTAATTGCTAATGTTGCAAGCAACCGTGTACGCTGAATGAAATCATCATGTCAGACATTCATGCAGCTCCCAGCTTGCCAACACATCCATACATGGCACCAAGGGGGCCTCTGCCACTAAATCAGCAATAATCTAGGAGCATACGTATGACTGCAGACTCGGCATATTCATCCATTTTTACCCATTCAAAAATGGGTATGATGCATTATTTCAGCAAGACAGTCGAAAGTAGACACGTTGACGACAGTCGAAAGTAGACACGTTGACACAAGCACACATGACCACAGTTACCCATGGCACTGGGTTTGGTTGTGACGACAGTTACAAACACGTCGTCCAACATGAGGATGACAAGGTCACTGGGGATACAAAGATGACAGACTTGGGCACAGTACAGTTCAACACCATGCACTCACTATTCACTTCAGGAGGGTCTTCACGATGGATTTCACGTTCAGCTTCTTCAGGTCCGTATAGGACTGACCACAGCCAACGAACATGACTGGAGCACCAGATATGTAAACCATGGAAAGCGCTGCTCCAACCTGCACGATATTTTGGAGCTAGTATCGGAATACAACACAAGGAAATACCACTTGATATAACACAAACTAGTGTACAAGATCTGACCTTGTCGTCGATGGTGTCAAACTTGGTGAGCAGGATACCATCAATCAATCTAGCAGTAGGAACAGCAGATAGGTCTGCTAATTTCTGTTTGCCAAAACAAGTTCGAAAAACACTGAGTAAACCAGATTCCATATATAGGACTAATAAGAAACAAGCATCATTCCAATGATAATATTCATCTGTCCTTAAAACACAAGTTATTATACCTGGTTAAATTTAGTGAGCTGATCCACAGCATCATTTCCAACCAATGCTTCTCCAACAAATAAAACCAGGTCTGGTGTATTGAGATTGATTAGCTTGGAGAGTGCCCTCATGAGTGGCTCATTGTCCTGACAGATTCAGTTAAATAGAGAATTTCAGGTAAACTTCAAAGTAAAGACTATATCCACCAGTACAAGGACAGAAGGATACAAGATACTTCATACTAAACTACTAGGCCAACCTGCATACGTCCAGCAGTGTCAACCAGAACAACATCAGATTTGTTCCGGGTTGCTTCCTGAATAGCCTCCCTCGCTACAACTGCTGGATCTTTCTCATAACCCTTCTCAAATATAGGTATCTGCACACAATACCATCACATCAATTTCAATGTACAAATTACCCTAGCGACACAAGACATATGTATATCCAAAGAACCCAGTTAAATGCTACATCAGAGACTAGTCCCTGAATGTGCGTTTCTGATGGCGCTGAAAGAGCGTATGGACAAGCTTTACCAAGAGCACTAGAGCAGTTACATAGGAATATGTCTAGTTAACCCCAAAAAAAATGCTGTACAAAGAAATGGATATGCATAAACATGAAGCATACAAAACAAAAGAAAGGCTACAGAAGCACACAGCTGCAAAATACTGTATGACTAAAATTTGATAAAATAATTGGATTTTTTTAGTGAACTGGTCCCCACCTGCAAAGCAATGTTTGTTCATAGATTCGCCTAGGTTACCCATAGAGCAAAATCCAGAGTACTTCCCTAGAATCACAGAATGGCTAGTTGCTCTGGAATTTATTTCCTTTCTTTCTTTTGTATACAAGTTCTTGTTCTCTTTCCTATATATATAATCAATAGGGGTGTGCCCCTCCTGTTTCGTTCAAAAAAATGACAAGGCAATTGCAGCTCGAAATATAATCAATAATATAGTGGTGTGCCCCTCCTGCTACATTTTTTTTAATGACAAGGCATCTCGAAAGATTTACATGTCATTAGGTCAAAAAATGGGATGCTTTTGTACAGTATGGCCAAATTTCAGGGTTACACCAACCAAAAAAGATTGTGTTAAAATACTGGAGCACAAACCCAACATATATACTCCCTCGAACTTTGGGGCTAAGCTACATAAAATGAAATAGGAAAAGAAATAGGGTTCAGGGTAAAACAAGTACTAGTTCAGAAAGGCACACAAACTCCATTGGGGCACATCTACAATTTTAAAACTACTCTTTCACAAAACTACCAAGAATGAACTGTCAAATCGAATTCAATTTGATAACTGATAAACAGGGCAGTGCGATCATTGGATTATTGGATAGCACTTAGATGGTTGCATCACTACCTGAAGCCTCCGTGCATGAGTTCTCAGCTGCTCAACAGCACCAGATCTGAAGGTGTCACATGCTGCAAGCGTTACACTGAGGTTATGCTGAAGAAGCCAATAAGCAACCTGTGAAGTTCCAAATGCAGACAATGAATGAATATCCAAGAAAATGGTTTCTCTTTTTTTTTTAGTGATGTGGTGTCTGGAAATGCATACCTTTGCAAGATTGGTGGATTTGCCAACTCCGTTCACCCCAACGAAAACAATAACATATGGCCTCCCACGCTCCTTAGCAGCGTGCACATCCCTCAGTATGTCAATAGAGCGCCTTGGGGTCAAAATACGAAGAAGAGCGTCCTCCATAGCTGTCTGCAGGAGTAACCATCAAATGAGGCGTATTACCAACCTATGAGATGTGTAGATGATATAAGAAGATGAAGATATTTTGATGAGAAGATGTGCTAAAAACCTGGACTGTAGATGATATTCTAGTGAAAGATCCTAGCTTCTTGCCCTCAAGGCTAGCTGCAACAGATTCACAAAGCTTCTCTGCAATTTCCTCTGCCTGCATAAGTAAGGCCAGCCTTCTTTATCCAGACATTAAAAGGCTATCTATTAACTATATATCAAATAAACAACTACAGAATATGCACATACCACATTCTTTGCCATCAGCCTATCTTTGAGAGCTTTGAGCGCGGGCTGCAAATCAGCCTTCTCCAATACATTGTTACCAGCAATACTGAGCACAGAAAGACACAATGTATTATATTACAGGATATGGACATAGATTTTGAGATCATAGAAGTTACAGGTATAATGTGATATGTTCAAGAAAAACAAAAGCCAGCACATTGGCGAAGGCAAAAAAAAAGGCTTATAGGTTGCAGGTGGAAAAGACTAGCAGACACCACAAAATCTATGGTCAACATCATGATTTCCTTAATCGTACTTACAAACAACCGCATATCATAGAACATAATGCTAGAAAAAGTGACCATGTATCAGATATTCACATATCAAATGCTTTAGCAAGATTTTCCTAATGAGAGCATGTGGTCATCTATATATGTTAAAGATTTGGGCATTGCAGAAATGGGTTCAAAAATACTCTCATCAAAAAGAGTTCTAGAAATATACATGCTCAATCAACCCAGTAGCAAAGGACATTCAAACAGAGATTAGTCCCAATCATCACAGAGTAAATAGCAGGGGATTCCCAAGGCTCCAGTCAAGCAGAGCAGTTTGTTTTTCATCTCTTGTTCTGGGTGAATGGCAAAGCAGTATATAGGTCTGATAATTCAAGTGCATCATTAATGAAGTGAGCAAAAGGAATCCATAAAAGCCATGCTAATGAGTATATAGATAGATTATTGAGCTACTAAGGCTGTCAGTAAACAGGGAAGTGCATGGATTACCTCTGAAACATTGATGAGAACCATCCTTTCTTTTTGGGTCCATCTTGCACCTCTTCATCCTCGCTGTCGCTGCTCAGATCCTCATCCTTATCCATCATGCTTTCTCCCTCGATGACTGCCACATTGTCTGTCACTTCGTCCCCTCTCTCATCAGCTGGGTCTGTAAAATCCAGCTTCTTGTTGGAAGGTTTGTCGTCCCACACCCTGTCTTGCTTCCCTTTCTTCTTTGTGTCAGGTTTAGTCAGCTTCTTGGTTCCATTGTCAGCGGGTACATTCTTCTTGTTGGTCCGTAGCTTCTGTAGTTTACTTACATCGAAGGCCCCGTTATCCATGGGGCCTCCATTCTCCTTTCCCTTAACAACAACAGGGCGGGCGAGAGAGTTCTCCTTACGGACGCCATTCTCTTGGCCCTTGAAGGCACCATTCGCCAGAGTGTTCTGGTCCTTGTTTCCAGAGTCGTCACCATCGGAGTCATCCTTGGCACCCTTGTTGGCAGCAGCACCGCGGGAATCGCCGCGGCGGCCCTTGGTACCAAGCTTCTTCTGGGAGAGGGCAGGCTGCGGACGGGACGAGAGGGCCTGCTTGGACTTCTTCATCTCCTC
>JAKNSH010084572.1:0-19745 GCA_027790015.1 Cymbopogon flexuosus
ATCCTTTGAAAACCGAAACGATTTCCATCGTCAGGGGGCATGAATACCAATTGCCCGAGATTACCATTACCATGACCTAACTTACCACTGTTTCTGCAAAACACACGTTAGTCATGATAATCAATATTGTCATCAATCATCGAAACCCACACTAGGGCATTGATGCTTTCAATAACGTCTTCTCGGTAATTGAGAACAGAGAGAGTACAAATCTTTTGAAATTAGTAGTAGTCAAAGTCAGAAAATATTTGATTTAGGAAAACGTTAATACGATACTTCGTATGTAAAAAGGATCAAGGAAGGATTTATCCCGGCTCATTTGTCTAGGTCTAGAAGGATAGGCGGACAAAGTGCATGCAGACATGGATGGCCGTCCAAAATAGAGGAATCTGTCGCTCAATGAAACTACAGAACATATTAAGAATAATCCACACAAAGAGAAACATATAGAGAAATAAACAAACGAATAAAAGAATCCACAGCAGCAGACACTGGTCCAGACTCTGAAGTGCCTCCGATAATTTGTGTCGTCAGCTGTGGCCACTGGCCACCAGAACCCTTCTTTTTCGTCACGTTTTGGTGGTACATAACGACACAATGCAATACAAAAAAGTGAACGAACCACTTGCCTAACGCCAACCAGAAAAGTACAATATGGGACCTGGTTAAGATATCAGCTGATGGGGAATCTACAATTGTTACATCCATTATTTATTTTTGTTACCGCTTTCTTGTTACGTTGCTCATTGTAAAAACTGGCAGGGAGTCCTTGTCGTCCCGGCTGCTAAACCAACCAGCATACAGCAACCATGAGTTTTATATATGTACATCTTAAACTCGATGTGAATGTCGTATTAGTGCCGCGACAGGGCATTTCTCTAGTATATGTCCCATTGCGTGGCCAGGCCCTGCTGTCTGAGAAGGAAAGGGTCTACTCTAGAAGAGAGGATTAAAGAATGGGACGGTTTCCCCATCCACGGCAGGAGTCGATGAAGTACGCAGCTGGACACTTGACTCTCTGTGAGAGACATCACCTTGCTTGGGAGTCAGGCGGCCGTGAAAGCCACGGACAACCAAACGCTCGTACTTATGTTTCGTTACAACCAAACGCTCGTACTTATGTTTCGTTACTTTACAGTTACAGGTCCATAAAAAGGCAATGTGACGCGAGCTTAGCACCGATAAGGCAAGCCAAAGTACGAAGAAATATTGCAATCGTAGCAGTATCAATTGAGCACACAAGAACAGATCATGTTATCAAATAATAAGCAAGAGAAAGTAAAGAAATATCGCAAAGGAGAAAGTACAGAAATATCTCATCCCAACTTTCAGCATCCTATCAAACAAGCACAGGCTAGAAATAATTCCGTTCAACCCAAAGGAATGACCATTCCATCCTCTACTGTCAATACGAATTAATTTGGACTTCCGTTCTGCTCTGAAATGGAAATGGGGTTTCCTCGGTTAAAAAAAAGTTATATGTTGTCATTATCTTAGAAACAAGCACACTCATTTCGTCCGCCCCTTGCTCTAGTCCATTAGGCAGTACTAGGCCAGTACGTAGGCAGTAGTAGCCCTCTACATCGCATTTTCCATGCGTCGAATTCTCAGTTCAAGGACGACGACGATAAAGGTCCGGACGTGATGTGTCAAGCCAACCTCTGTTCATGACAGCCCTAAAGCAAACAGTGCCGTGCTTTTCACGCCGTGGAAAGCGGCACGTCCATAGTTTGGTCACGACACGAGTACTAGGAACTACAGTAAGCTTGCACATGTGTAGAGTGGCGACCACACACGATGAGATGAGGTGGGGTTCGTTCTCGGCGTCCTCGGCCATGGCCGGTCAAAAGCTCGTGTTCGTCAGTGAGGCGGCCACCGTCGTTGTGTGTCAGCAGATCTGCCGCTGTTGCGGCGCCCGTACAGCGCAGCGGTGGTTGTCCTGCTCCTGCAGCAGGTGGGGCGCCGACCGAGTGATTGCATCGACACTGATCAGGGCCTTTTTTTTATTATTCCCAATTTTTAAAATTGAGAAAATACACCGGAACGCTATTATACCATTTCGTTTGTATTTATTAAAAATTACTGAATATTAACTAACTAGGCTTAAAAAGTTTTAATTTAATTTAAATTTAGTACTTCATATATATAATGGTATTTTAATGTGATGGAACCTTCTTTTTCATATTGCGAAATTCCAGATTCTGACCCCAAATCACGGGCATCTCACCTGGTTTAGACCATGCAGTTGCAGCCAGGACCACACCGTCTAGAATGTGGAGTGCCACCAGGCATTTGTCCACCACACTGACTGCTTTTCTATCTGTCCTTCAGCTGAGTTTGCTCTCCTCAGCTTCCTCAGCTGCAGAGGAGATTGTCAAATTCTACAACACAAGCAGGTTCTTGACAGCGTAATGTCAAGATATACAAATGCCATGCGAGCACAAACGGTGAATCTATTGTTGCAACCCAGGTCTCTTTTTTTTGTTCATCTTTGTTTCGACAGACAACGACCATATTTCCAGAGTTACATGCATCAGTCACTTACTAATAAATCACTGATGCATTCATCACTACCGGAATCTAGAGCTATACATAAGACGCTCTATCATGGCGGATCCTATGAACCAAGGCGCAACACGTACGCCACCCGCCGACATGCCTAGGCGGCAGCTACAGTCTCTCCGCCGTTGCCAGACTGGTCGGAGCTGCTTGCGCCGGACACGGACGTGGCATCCTTGATAGAGGTCAGTGAGCAGGTCTGCTCCATGCGCTCATCGTACTCTATCTGTTTCTCCCTACACTCATGTGAGCAGAACGCCACCTCGCCCCTGCATGCAAAAGATACAACTATCATGTCAGACAGCATTTTAACAAATTAATCTTCTACTACTTCATTCATTTAACCAGAGGTAGATGACGGATCGTGACAAATGATTAAAATTTAATTAAAATTTGGAAGTTAAATGGTACCAAATAGCGAGGAAACCAAACAACCAACAGCTCATATGATTGGTCACAAAAATGTTTTATAAATGTTTTGTTTGGAGTGGAGTACAGTAGTTTGGAGTGGAGTACAGTAATATAAGCGCTTAGACTCATAATACATCACACTAATTGTGTACATAAACAATAGAATAATTGGAAATAAATAAAAGGCAGAATGCAAGATTCACATCAAATATTCTTTCCACTAAAAAATAGGAGGAATTAGATTCACATGCTACTCGAACCTGAATACAAACTAAACGCAGACTATAACATGTCGGATGATGATGAAATCAGATATCAATTAACTCATCACATAAATCAAAAAAAAAAGAATCATATAATCCTACATAAATCACAAATTCACAACAATTTCATAAACTGAACAGATTGAAAACGCATGATATCGGAGACAAAGCAAAATCATCAATTCATCATAAATACGAAGGGCACAATATGCAATCTCCTACGTATAAGGAAGTAACAAATGAAGAGATCGATTGGCAAGAATCTCCGAATCCGAACCTGTAGATGAACGTGTCGTGGCCGGGGCCAAGCCGACGGTTGCAGAGGCCGCACGCCGTCAGGAAGGCCGCCGTCTCCACCGCAGCGAAGGAGGAGCCGCCGTAGTTGTATCCGCTCGGCACGCGGCAGCCAGCAGCTCCCATCCCGGCGCCACCCGCCGGCAGCGATGACGACGACGTCACGCCGGCGCCGGCCCGTTCCTTGCGACCCTGTTTCGCCGCCGACGGCACCGTCACCAGACTGGCTGTCCGCGGCAGCACCCCCTTACCTCTCGGCCGCTTTCCCAACGCCCTCCCGGACTCGAATCGCTCGGCAGGCTCCATCTCGTCGTCCTCTCTTCTCTCTCCCGCTCCTGGCGGCTGGCGCGCGTTGCAGATGCGCTCTCCGTCGCGATTTGGAGAGCGGTGGGTGAGGAGAGGGCTCCTGGCGGCTGGCTTCTGGCGCGCGTTCCAGATGGGCTCTCCGTCGCGATGGGTGAGGAGAGGGGTTTTGCCGCATAAAAAAGGAGAGAAGAGGGGAGGAACGCGTGGATCTGGGCCGTCGAATCTGCAATGCTTCTGCGGACTGAGTTTACGGCGTGGCTCCGCTAGGTGCACCCACGACGCCGTCCCCACGCTAGGTGCACCCACGACGCCGCCCCAGGCTGTAAATTCTGCTGTATACATCGAATGCCAATTTCTGTGCTATGTACGTACATCGGTATGTGACCATAATATCGGTGCGATGTGTGCGTGTAAATTGTCGCTATACGCTAGGTGTAAATTGAAGCTCGGGCTGTATTATCTGACAATGATGTTTGCCATTGTATATAGTCGCCCACACCTTATACGTGATTTGCTTCTTTGTGCGCCTCGTCTGTTACGTCATTTGTAGCTTCTTTGTGATATATTTGGTTGTCGCATGGATTAAGGTAGTTTTTGCCGTGTCGTCTAGCATTTTGCCTGTCCATAACGACCAACAATCAGAAGCTACAAGGAGTAATAGTATCTCCTCCTCTGAAAAAGTCCCACGCATGACCTGTTAGACCTTATTTTTCGGACTAGGTAAGCCGTCCGCGTATTTTATAGAGTAAATAAATACTGTAGTTAAAAACAACATTTCTGCCTAGGCTTAGCCAGGATTTTTTTTCTAGATAGACAACGATGTTCGTTGATGCGCACTGTTTAAAACAATGATTAATCAAATACTAGTTTGTTCTAAATTATAGTTTATTTGACTTTTTTATCCCAAATTTAACCAATCGTCTTATTCAAAAAATTGTTTGAAATATCATTTATTTTATTGTAGCTTGCTTTATTAACAAAAGATCTTTCAACAATAACCTAAATTTGACTACAATTGCTTAAATTGTTTGAGTAAGACAAGTGATCAAACTTAGGTAAAAAAGTCAAACAAACTAGAATTTGGAATGGAGTAACAAACTTTACAAACTTATTCAACAATGATTAATTAAATAAAATTATGATGACACTATTTAGAACATAAAATTATGTATGGAACAATGATTAATTTTTTAGCAAATAAAATATATTTAAAGACAAATTAATTATGTTCTTCCTCCATCCCAAATTATAAGTCGTTTGACTTTTTACCCAAAGTTTGACCGTTCGTCTTATTTAAAAAATTTGTGCAAATATAGTCAAATTTAAGACACATTCTTAAAGAGATTTGATTGATTAAGCAAGCCCCAACAAAAGAAATTGTATTTTGCACAAAATTTGGAATAATACGAGTGGTCAAACTTTTGTCCAAAAAGTCAAACGACTTACAATTTGGGATGGAGGAAGTATTCAACAATGATTAATAAAAATGCATTTATGACAGACACAATCTACTAGTTGTCTATGTCTTATCTGTTTATCCAACCATATTATCTCTTTTTATCAAACCATATCATATGCTGACATGGAGAAGAGAAAAGAGGAGGACATGAGCTTGGCTCTAATGCAAGCAAGAAGCTGGACACATGAGTCTATATAACAGTAGGTCCAGATATCAAGTGTGTCAGAAAAAATAGAAAAGAAAAGGTGAGACATAGATAAATTAATAATAAAAGAAATGTGAGACACTATCATATAACATCGCTCTTACTATTTGACTTCTAAACACTTGGTTTATTATTAAGCTTGCTCTAAGAATAGCTCCAATTTTAGCGGACACTAGGCACATTATTTATTATTTTAATTAATATAAGAGAAATGAGAGCAATTTTCTTTGTTAAGAATTAATCCACATCCATTAGAGCATCTTCGAGTGTTTTTAAAGACGACTCCGAATCTTGATTTTAGCAAGATTGAGGAAAACCCCACTGTCCAATAACTCCCTATTTCAATTCTCAATCTTTTCACACTTGGGGAAAACAATCCAATCGTATGAAAACAATCAACACACATATTGATCCGCAAATTTGGAGGTGGAATCGTCGTTCCTGTTTATCCGGTCTTTGGACCCAGATGTAATTTCGTCCTCTTTCAAGGACCTTGCTGTAAACTGGCTGTTTAATATCTAATATATTGTATGCAGTTGTAAAAAAAAAAGGTAGAATAGAGTTTTCAATACAAATGTACAGCAGAGAAAGAAATATAAAAGTGCCGAGGTGAATTTATAAATAGTTCGTGATTTCTCATGACGTAAAATTATATTTTAAATTTTAGGAGCGAAATTTGAAAACTTTTGGGGGAAGACAATTTCAGTCACATGAAAGATTCATTGATTTATCAATTACGTATTATTTTGGGAAATAGATTTATCAATCCGAGCCTAGGTGTTGTGGCGAGGTCAGGTCCTACGATCTGTTTCAGTTACGATTGTTGTATATGTCCTCAGCAGTCATTGACATGTTTGCTTGTTGGATCAACGTTCTGGCTGTGCAGAAGGCCGGCCCTGAGTGAGGTGAGGTGAGGTGACGAGAAGGAAAATATGCCGATCGAGATTCTCTTCGTCTAGTGCCTTTCACGATTTCGCGCAAAATATCTTGGTGCCGCCAAAATATATGCTCTCACCACTTGTACTACGTACATCGGAAAGGCTCGGATCCGCGTGTTTTTGTTAACGAACACGAAAAAAGTAAGACCAAGTGACCTCTTAACGATCGACGAGAAGCATACACGTTCGTGTACGGATGAGGACCTCCATCAGCCATCAGGGAACGAACGGGAAGACGTCACCTCGATCCGTTTCCTTCGGCCTACAGTTCCGTGGCCCCCATGCAGCTAAAGTCCGGTCGGGGCCCTCCTCTTTCCGTCCACTTTTGTACGTCCAAACAGAACCCGTAACGTAACATGCCGCGTGTGTGGCGAAAGCCAAAGCCAAGTGCCGGTGGCTGGCTTAGCTCCCACTATCAGCGCAGAGCACGCGGTCTCTTTGTAAAGAACGGAAGGGAACAGACCTGATCGATTTCTCGTATCATCACCATATCGACGACTTCGGCGAAGAAACTGAAATCTTAATTATTCCGAGATTAACGGACCGTGTTGTTGGTATACTGTACATGCCAAGATATCAATCACTGCGCGTATATTGCGAGACTTGCCTTTTGAGCATAGATAAACACATATTGGATACGGGATAGGGCAACAGGAGATATCAGGTGATAATACCGTTTGGATCATCCAATCAGAGTAGAAAAGAATCGTGCTGTTTGGATTTTAACTTTTGGAGACGGATCGACGAACAAAGGCAGCACTGGGCACTGGCAATGTCCTGCCTGGGACCAGTTTGGCGCCAATCCTCCAGTAAAGCAGATCAGGTGACTCACCACAGCAAATTCGTGAGCTCGCATTCGAGGAAGGGTCTGCACAGTAATCTCAGCAGATTGACTGCAACAAAGCACATCCCCTCGCCGGTCAAGTGTTACGACTGAACCGCACGCAAACTGACGAATTAGTGGTGGGCGGGCGAGCAGAGCACACAACTTTTGCCAAACCCATTTCAACTTTCAGAGACCCTTTGCCGTTGTCGATGCCAAGCCCCCCGCGGCAGGCCGCCACAGCACCGTTCATGCTTCCAGCAGCTATTGCTAATACCACAGAGATGAGAGATGCAGCCACAAGGAACTCTCTAGTGCATGCACCAAGGGCAATAGATGGCGATTTTTAGATGCGCAGCGCAGGCGCAGGGATGATGAGTGAGCTATGAGCCTACTTACAAAAGGAGGCTTGGCACTAGCAGGAAAAGCCGGTTTTACCTCAGCATGCACCCTTGGGATCTGCCATGGGTCTGTCTGAACCTGATGGTGTCACCGTGCACCGAACTCCATTGCTCTCGGACCGCTTTACGTACGGGAGATCGTAGATTTTTCAGTATGAATCAGTGATCCATCGCCTTACTTTCCCACAACGTTTCAAACGAGGACAGAGAGAGAGAGAGTGAAGTGCTAGTAGTATGTGCCTGTGATAGACAGACAGAGACATTGATTGACTGACCTACAGAGCTGATCTCATGTTCCACTGCCTGATGGCTGCATAAAGAACGGTTAGGGAGATCTAAGCACACAGATCAGTAGAATTTATTAATGGCAAATTTGCTTTTCTGCTCCGTGTGCAGTGCGATTGACCTAATAAGTACTCCCTCCGTCCTAAAAATAGCGTCGCTATGGGATGCGTGCCAACTTTGACTAGATTTGTAGAAAATATATGCAATATTTATATCTCCAAATAAATTTGTTAAAAAACCAGACTTCAAGATCTTTCCGATGATACTAATTACTTAGCATAAATATTTATATATTTTAATATATAATTGCCGGCATTTTGAAAACGTGGTTTTCTCGGGAAGCGAGAATGACATTTATTTTGGGACGGAGGGAGTAAGCATACTTCCCCAGTTCCCCATAATTTAACCACATAGTAGTCCTAAACTCTGCTGCATGCTTCCCTACTAATAATTTTAAGCACATAGAATCCTCACGAGATTTACAGTGACGATGCTGTGCCACCATACCACCAGCCTTACTATAGCCACAGTAGTTACTGCTGACACACTACAGCTACTCCTGCTTGCTATCTGCTAAACCACGAGCCTGATAACTGAACTACTGTGTCGAAATCACATATAGGCGTCACATGACGGAGCAGGCGTTGGGGTTGTCGTCACTGAACAGGTTGGTGATCTGCTCGGCGCCGATGGTGGTCTCCATCACCGGGACCTGGTACGGGTGGTAGTAGTAGCCAGCCGGGTTGGGCCACCTGCCGTCGTGGGCCTGCAGCTGGGCCGCCCCGATGCCGTAGAGGGCCGCGGCCGACGGGGCGTAGTAGCCGGCAGTGCTCTGGGGCCCCGGCCCGGCCCACGCCCACGGCTCCGCCTTCTTCCCCGTGGACCGGGCCCTCCGCAGCACCGCGACCGGGTCCACCTCGCCAGTGACCGTCACCTTCTGCTGCAGCCTGTTCACCTCCACATGCTGCACTCCTGCAGGCAGAGTTGTTAATCGCGTCTGTTAATCTCTTCACGACATCACTACGATTTCAAGTGGAACTTCTTTCTTTGGCTAGTGTCGTTCACTTCAAATCAAATGTTAGGTGCTGGCTGCATTATTGCAGGAAAAAGAAGGTATGCTGCTGGAAAAAGCTTGTGCTGAAAGGACATGGTGGTCATCACTGACCGACTCAGTGAGTGCAGAGTGCAGAGTGCAGAATACAGAGTGCAGAGAGCTCATTATCAGGGCACAGAAGAGAGGAGCCATGGTCATGGGCGCAATGCTAGCGAGCAACGAAAAACATGGTGCGAATGCGTAGGGGCCAGGGGAAGCAGAGAGCGCTTTCTTGACGGATGACCAACCTGTCATGCCGGAGAGCGCTTTCTTGACCTCGCGCTCGCAGCGCTCGCAGTCCATCCTGACCCTCAGCTCCACCGTCTGCACCAGCCGCCGCCGCCGCAGCGTCGCCTTCTTCTTCTTCTCCCTGGGGCGGCCATTGATCGCTCCCAGAAAGCTAAGCAGCTGCCTCATGGCGCCTCCCATGGGGGAATGCAGCAAGCTGGCCGGTTGATGGGTGAACTCCCTTGTGATTGTGAGCTGTAAAATGGGGAACAGGTGAGGGAAGAAGGAGCCTAGCTAGGCTGCTATGGAGGGACACTGTCTGGCTTTGTATGTGTACGAGGCCGGCCGGCACCCGGCAGGAACTGTTCAACTTCGAGAGGCCTTTTGAAGTAGCTAGGCAATGGCGAGATGGACTGGACTGGGACTGAGTGAGGGGACGGGAGAGAGGTGCGTGCGGTGGAGGCTGACAAGAGAGGAGGAGAACACGACGACGGGGGAAAAGTGAGGCGAGGAGCCGTCTGCTGCCGCTGGTGCCGTGGTGCGAGTGCGAGGTCTCGTCTCATGTGACGGTTGTGCTGTGCAGCGAGTGGAATGGTGGTGTACTGGCGTGGTTGTGTGTTGCAGTAGGCCAATCTCAGACTCGCAGAGCACGCACCGGCGTTCCGGCGGGCGAGTGGGGTGTGCAAGAAATCGCTGCAACTTTGGAAAGTGGATTTGGCCATGCCCATCACCCCATGCGTGTGAAAGACGATAGATGATGATATGCAAGCAGACTGCGAGGGAATGCATGAGCTTTTCCGCGCCATTTCTGAACGTTACATGGCAGGATTTCAAGTTGCGGATTACTAGGCACGCACGAGAAATTCAGGAAGAATCAGGCACAAGGCATAAAAAGCCAACGCGACGTCTGCTACTTTCGCAGGCCTACAACAGCCTTTGCTAGAGAAGGTCCAGACTTTGAGACCGATTCTCGCGGGACAGACACAGGAGAGACCCAAGGGGCCAATAATGGGGGCAAAATACAGCTGATCTATTAACCTCTAGAGCAACAGAAAACACCATATATAAAACACATACAATATACAGGGCTATCGATTAGTATCATATCAGTTGTTGTTCATGAGATGAAGAACACAGTGGACATTGTCAGTAACAGCAATGGGTAAGAGCTAGCAAGGAGCATCTGTAGGTTCGTCGTTGCACTGGAGTGCGGAGCCGTGCCTGCCGTTGCAGGCGTCACGGCCGGTGAAGTCTGCTGCTCGTTCGATGGCAACGGGTCCTCTGGATTGTCGTGCTGCGATGGGCCCAACGGCACGGTCGTGCTGTTGTCAACGTCGCGGCCTGCAGTTCACAAGGAATGGACATTACCATATTTAATGCGTCCGGAGTACTAGGTGAATGGTAGAATTTGGTCTATTCTGGCAGATGGCTTACATTCAGAGCGGTACCAACCCAACTTCATGCTTTCTCTGTCGAAGACAATATGGTATCCAACCAGGAAATTCTCTGCATTTGAAAATTATATTGCATTTATGAATACCAAATACCAAAAGAACAAACTGCATAGATTTAGGGCACTTACGGCCAATAATTCCAATAGGTTCTGTTGATGGCAGTACAGCTAAGCAGAGCCCGGCAAGCACTCCCTGTAACATAAATCAGCACACAAGATGATCAGCTGCTACAAAAAAAATTCCTTGTGATTCTTGGGGCTTATGGGCTAATCAGTCATGCAACACAAATACTTAGCTAAGTTGTGCATGTAGGCTTTACATGTACTAACTCAGATCAAGTTATACATCAGTATGTTATGGAAGCAAGCTCAAGTGAGCCACATTTCTGGAGCTCAGACTTGACAGCAAAACACACAATTAGGATTCACTTGACATGACTATCCATCATTCTCTGCAGATTGATTTTGTGGACTTCGGGTAAAGTATATTTTGCCCTTAAGGGCATGTGCCCTCCCACTGTGTGCTGTTCGATTCGCATTGAGAAGTGTGCACACTGCACACACACATCTCAATGCGAATGTGCATTAAGATGTGTATGGGCACACCCCCGTTCCCTTGCCCAACAAAGAGGACATACCTGTTTGTCATTAAATGGAAAGATAGGATTAACAGCCTGGAAGCTCTTGTTTGCAGCAAATGCCAGGGTTATGGTTGGCACATCAGGCATCTCAAGAGGACTGCATGTAACCACATATCAGCGAATTACCTCAACACAATCAGAGAAATGAAATAAAGACCTAAATGGATCCAGAAGTTACCTAGCACTGTAGCAGTATTTCCAGGTACTGTCTTCATAAGGCACCCTCGAAGCATTCATTTGTTTGTCAAACTGAAAATTATACGAAAAGCGAAATTAGTACTGATTTACTGAAAAATATCCATGAGCAAACCAGCTGCAAATAAGTGGATGTTCACCTCCATTGTGAAAGCCTTGTAAACGTCTGGAGGAAGAGAAGTAAAAGATGTTCCACTATCGACTAAGGCCTGGAAGCTAGTACCCTCAAGACATTTATGTCCAATACAAGATTTGTCGACATTAACAGCATAAGTTTGACTGAAAAAATAAGAAAGAAAGATGTAAGTGATGCTTTAAAGAATTTCAAGAACCACTGCAAAAACTGATTGCATCAGTTGATAAGTTAATCACTTTGAGCTACTTACAGTTTTCCATACAGAGGAACAAATGGTGTAGACTGTTGAGAGGACACTCCTTGATCTCCAAAGAAAATTCTCCCAGAACTATCTTCCGTAAAGCACATCGAGAAGGAATTCCGAACTAGTCCAGATCTAGCAAGGAAACTAGGAACTGAAATATCTGCCATTCCAAGGCCAAGGAGTCCATCCGGTGCAATACCATCCAGATAGTCACCACTTTGCTTTCGACCACAGCTATACCAGAAGGACACACTATGTTAGTAAAACTAAGTGCTACAAAGTCAGCAAATCATGACAATCAATGATTGAGCAACACCTCTAACTCCAGTTATTTTGTTACAAGATTGCATTGAAGCTCAGTAACAATGCAAGATGAAATCAAAAGGCAAGGACTGGGCGAGTGGCTATTCTAAACATACAAATGTCTTAAGCAAATGCACCGATCCCGATATCTACAAAGTGTACACGGTAATTGAGTACTTCGCCAGTAAATGTACAGCAATGGAAATGTTGTCCACTAACAACGATCCATGTGAGGACAATGTGATTTGTCAAATAGAGTACTACTTTATGTCATGGAAACAGTATTGCTTATGAAGCAAAAGTACAAAATTCCTATTGACTGAGAAAGCGGCAGAAAATTACCCAATAATAACTGAAGCGTTCACTGGTACATGGCCCTCCCTGGAGTTCAAGTGTAGTGTATCCTCAATTAGCAAACCAGAGCTGGTAGTATTTTCTGAAAAGTATTCAATATTGTATGGGCAAGGCTGCTTTGGGTTTGTGCAGCCTGAACCTGATTCACATAGCTCATGGCTGCAAGGAAGATGACGACTTGTAGTTGACTCAGCAGGCTTGTATATTCCAAGATCTCTATCCTGCATAATAGATGCTCCATTTATGACGGAGCACCTGCCAATCAATCACTGGAAATAAGCACTAAACTGCTTAAAATATGGTAGTCTCCTCTTCTTTTTGCACTTGTTAGGGAGAAATAGAAGAAACTTAAAATGAACATAATTGAAGAGAACCAAAGTTCACACCACACCACCAATTGGACCTGCCACTCCTCCTAAGCCAGTCACTCAGGTAATAGCTAAAATTGGCAATGAATTGTAGCTGTGCTTGTGCAAATTATACTGGTGGTCCAAGTGCCATTTTGGTGGTAGCACAAATTTAATTGCACCGCCAAAACTGCAGCTGAACGCGAACAGTTGGGAAATTACTTTCCATCAAAATATAGATGGATTTGTCGTGTGGTATTTTAGGGTCACATAATGGTGCATACGGTAGCACCAAGTAGTTCTGGGTTCGACTCCTCGGGCCCGGGGGAGTGAATTTAAACAGGTCTGCATTATCAAAAAACTAAAAAAATAGGCTGGGGTTTCCCTTCCGACTTAGGTCAAAAAAAAAAAAAAAATTGCGCCACAACTTGCATTGAGCCAAGAGCCAAGAACAATGACTATAGTGAAATTTAAACTGAAGATGACTGCAGAGACACGATGAGAAGTTTATAAATCACAGATCAGTCATGTTAGTTTCCAAGTTTAGAACCACTTTGCATTTTTTTTTCCCAATAATTTCCATAGTCAGTGAAATTAAAGAAATCTGCATGCCATGTATTAGTTTCTTCAACCAAGGTTTGTGCATTATGTAATAGAAATGTCAAGACTAAGGTCATCAGCTGCAAGTTTACATGAACCAAGCCAAATTTGTCTTTGGAAAAAACAGATTCTCGTATGTCCCAAGTCAAGTTGAAGTTGTGTCACAATACGACATCTTCAGATATGAACATCAAGCTACTGAACAAAGGGGATGCATACCAGATTTCCGTAGCCAGCCAAAGGGGCACACTGAATACAGTCACAGGGTACCCAGAACAGGTCACTTCCAGTATCCAATGCAACCATAAAGGAGGTAGTAGGCGTCCCAACATCCACCCACGCGTAATATAACCTTCACACCGAAAGTTAGATGAAATAAGATTAGCTTACAACATTTGCAGCAAAGCACGTATACTAGCTAGTAGCTCCGAAGGTAAAAACAGTAAAACACAGCTTAGTACTGTAGTACCTAGCTGGCTAGCTCTGACAGTAAAACACAGCCTATGCCTATCCCGACCAAAATGGCAAGGCAACCCGTACGGGTAGAACAAATTTAATCCATTTTTATAAAAATAATAATAACCCCGATGATTTATTTTTTAGCAGTCTCGTAGTACGAATTCAAAATGTTATTAACACTATAACATTCACAGTCTCGTAGTAAGATCCAACGGGGGCAGGGAATGAGGCGCACCAGCCCAAGTCGTTGCCGGGGGAGAAGGTGCTGCCGCCCTTCGAGAGCGAGAGGAGCTGGTACTTGCCCGCGAGGCGCCGCTTCTGGCGCTGGAGATCGCTCCTCACCAGCGCGCGGTAGTAGTCCCCGCTTCCGTGCTGCGGCCACCACCCCGCACGCGGGCCCGCCTCCAGCCGAGCCTCGTCGGACAGACGGTGCACCATCCTCGAAGAGAGCGTCGCCGCTGCCTCGGCCGCCGCCGCCAAGGCGACCAGCTGGAGGGCGAAAAGGACCGCGAGGCGCATGGGGGTGGATCTGAAATGAGCTCGCGGGGTGGATCTGAGGGTAATGCGGAGCCGTGGATGGGGGGAGAGGATCCGGAGCTACGTTGCGCGAGCTGGAGACGAGGAGAGGAGCATGGAGGCGGTGGTGGGTGGTGAGCGGCCGTGTGGCGGGGACGGAGGGAAGCGAGCTGGAGCGGCGGCGTGGAGGTGGTGATGCTCTGGAAAGCTAGCGCAAAAGGGAGGAAGGCGGAGACGGTATCGGTCATTTTCTTGAAAACACCCTGTAGTGGTTCCAAATTTGATCGAGGAGAATGTTCAGCGTTGGGTGTCGTGGCAACTAGCAAATGGACATCTGTCTTGCCTGACCACAAATCAATCATGGAAAGACTAAGATATTATATTATATTATATTATAGGCAAATAATAATTCCATTGTCTTATGAATCTATTTCCTTCTTTGGAACATGAGAGATTGCATTGTCAATTGTCTTAATATAACCAAGGGCCAAATCTTTGAAATTTGATCGCTGCAGAATCTAAAACTAGATATTTGGACTAAATGGATACTATGAATGCCAACCTTGGTATTAGTTGTACACAAGATTTTTTTTGGAGTCGTCTCAATTTTTAGCTTGAAGTGACACGCAAAAATAGGCATGGTCATGGTGATCGGTGTAGTATTTAGCTTAATTAGCACTCGACTACACATATTAGACCACATTAGTATTCCTCTTCTCTGTCACACTTGATTAAATTATAATTGCTACCCACTTTAGGTATAGTTGATGAGCATATTGCTATATGGTACAATGGATAGGTTACGCGCCAAACAATCTAAAACTATAGAACATTAGAACTTGTTAATCATTGATTTTTTTAGATTAATCATTGAATTGATAGTCTGTTTGATACCTGTAGGTAGAGACATTAAACTATGAAGTACTCGTTAGTTCCTACTGAAGAATATTTGAGAAACGGAGGACTTCGTGGCTTATTTGCACAGGTTTGTTTAATGGAGTTTTTAACAGCAACGGTCCATCATCCCGCTCATATGACCAGAGTCCCACCGTCCCCACACAGCCCACTCGAGGCACCGCGCGTGGTGGTCCCCACGTGGCCGTGGTGGTGGTGCTGTGTGTCACCCGTTGGTCCCTTTGGCGTCCGCGTGGGCCCCACCTGCAGCGTGCGCGGGCGCTGATGAAAAGATTGAAGCGTGCCGACTGCCGACCGCCGAGCGTCCGGCCCCGCCTGTCAGAGACAAAAATTCCCGTGCTGCCTTGCCAGCTGGCCAACATGCGTGTCGTTAATTAACTCAACTGATTGAAGTTTAGCAGACATCGTCGAATCGTCCAAATGCTTCACGCCAATTCAAGTTTTGAATCTCTGGTTGAACTCCAACTCGCGTCGATACAAAGTTAAATCGAGTCAGCACAAATGAGGTTCTTTTTAGGGGGCAAAAAGGGCCGGAATATCTGATCTCTCATCCTAGTGCCTCATCGCACGAATTCTTTAGAGACACCAAATCATCATGGTGTATACCAAAAAAAAGAGCCTTTATACGACGTGACAAATGGCAAGTGCCGTGCTTCCTTTCGGTACCCGTCAACGCCCTCATGATACTGCATGCTCCTGAGGAAAAGGTTCTCAGCCATTTGCCAATATTTTTTCCCCTTCCGACCCGTCCCGTCCAGCAGCTGGAAAAAGATACGGAAACATCATGCTAGTCGGCCACGGCTGGCACCACGGATTTTACAGGCACGTGCACGTTTCGACTGTCAAATATACTACGTAGTACTCCGTGCTAAGCAGCATTATTTTGATTTTCTAAAAACAATACTCCTTGTACTCGCAGGCTGTCACTGTGTTGTTGTGTTTGTTTTGTTTTGTCTAATTGCCTCAATGCGAGTGCCCGGGACAGCTGCGGCGTCGGGTTGGGACACGGAAAGCGCAAGGCCTGCTTTTGGCTGGGCGGCGTCGCTGCTTTCAGAATTCAGAGGACACGTGTTGCCTCATGCACGCACGAGCAGTCGAGATGGCCACGCACGCGGCGCCTTCCTTTCCTCCTCCCTCCGACCCTCCGTCTGCTTTCTTCCCTACTGGGCCACTGCCCACTGGGCTGAGTGGCTAACGGACGGACAGTTCCCCATGGACCGGCAGCACAGGCCCATTCGCCATTGTTGCGTTTCAGACTTTCAGCAAAACATCGTCTTCACAAAGGATCGATGGATATATATGACATCAAACAGCGTCGATGGGATGAGACGACATCAAACAATCTTACCCCTGCCATTTGGTATTCAAGCAGTAACCCAAACAAACAGCAAGAGCACGCATCTCCATCCAAAAGAAGAATATTTGCACGGCACAGAATCATGCAAGCATTTGGGCCTGCACAGATGACAGATGCCTCTGCTTTCCCAGTTTCAGCATCTCAATCTCAAGATCAATATCCAGAATGTGGCGAACAGTGGATACATCTAAAGGTGGCATTGCAGGCTACAAAGAGTTTGTTAGACTAATTTGCAGGAGCTAGTTTCAGCATCTGAACTAAAATCATGTATTGTTAGATCAGCACGGTTGAATCCTCCCAAAACATGGTGCTCAGGTTTCCACGCTTGAGTCATAACAAGGTCAGAATCCGATGGTACAGAAAATTTAATGACTGCGCAGTATATGAAGATGCCACCCGGAGCGTCCACTTGACCGTCCTCTGGATTTGACTACCTGTGTGGAATCATTTTGACCAACGTTGTCATGATATAGTTGGTAAAAAAAAAACTTTGTCAGGATATAGAATTACTACAAGTCAACAGTATTTAAAAATCTTAATATGAACCTTTTTCACACCAAATTTGAGTAAGGGCATGAGTCAGATGCAATGCTAGTGATATTCCTTTTTACAGGGGATCAAATGAATTCGAAACGTACTTGAAAGAGCATACTTGTAGTTATACTTTCCATTTTATTTATTAAAGCGTCATTTGTCAATGCAGGGCAAAATAAATCACTCAGTAGACAACAACTATAGCAATTGTCACACAGTTGAGCTCTAAGAATATCCCAGCCAATTAGGCAAACAAAGTTGACCAACAATGAAGAAGAACCAAACAAAACTGTGTCAAAGAAGCATCAGCCATATTTTTCCCAGGCAACATAATTTACATTTTTTTTGAAACAAAATTTACAGTTTGGTCATATACCTTTATGCACTTGCATACTAGCATTCCCAGGAAAACCAGATCATCAAGTTGTGGTTGAACCAAATAGCCAAGGACCACTCTTTCCTTTTGACCTCACAAAAAGCCCCCATAAATAGTTTTCACCATCTATCCCTATTGCCATGGTAGAATTAGAATCTCAAAATATATTTGATATCTTTTCAGAATATTGAAATGCACTTTTGTCCAGGTGCACAATACAAATTAGTTGGGGGAAGAAGCATTGTAAACTAGTGCAGGTGCTTTATTTTCTTTCATGGAAAGGAAAAAAAAAGAAAAGAATCACTAACACTGAGAATCAGGAGGAAGCACTTCCGAGGAATATATCAATAACTTTATGCCATCAATATATGCCCTCAGAACATAATTGTTGGAGTCTTCTAAGAGATTAGAGTGTTTCTTTTCACACCTACAAAACAAGTTAGGAACAAAATCATTGAGGCCTTGTTTAGATGGCAATTTTCTAGCCTGAAAAGCACTGTAGCACTTTCGTTTGTATTTGACAAATATTGGCCAACCATTGTCTAACTAGGCTTAAAAGATTCGTCTTGTGATTTACAACTAATCTGTGAAATTAGTTATTTATTTTATCAACGTTTAATGTTCCATGCATACGACACAACATTTGATGTGATGGAGAGAGAGTCAAATTTCTAGCCTTTTTGAGGCATCTAAACAAGGCCTGAATGTCTGAAAGCACAGTTATTGACTTAGTATGGGAGAAAATGTTGATACCGGAACCAGAAACCCTACCCAACAGGTTTATCTGAAAAGAAGAACACACCAATGTCTTCATAAACAGGAGGGATAGTCTCAAAAGACTTTGGCCAGTCATTCATTCGAGGTAATAACTCCAGCTGTAGATCACTGGGTAACATCTTGATAGTATCACAAACTCTGGATGACACTTTTGAAGGAAACTGGGCTTTAAATTCACCAAGGTTTAGCTTTGCACCAAAGACATGAAAGCATCCCCTAAAGAGAAAAGGAAAGCTAAACATTAGAAATACATATAATATTATTTATATAAATATTTTTGAAAGTAAAGGCAGGAGCTCTGCCGCTCAATTAAGAAGGGAAGGGCAAAAGGTTTATGTACAAAAGCCCCCAAAGTGCCAATCAAACAAACACATCGGTCATAGGACCAAACACAAACAAACCACCACTCACACGCTTCTTGTTTTACCCCGCAATGCACATGGCCCTATATATGAAATTAGGTTAGCTGCCCACAACCATAGAAGGGAGGCATTTGTCTTTTAGGTTAACAGCAAGATATCATAATCAACTCAGAACAGTAGCTTGAATACATTAGGGTATTATGCGAACGAAGTTCATGGTCAGATCAGGGAACTCAGGAAAAGACCAGAAAACATTTACTGGTTTTGTATTTAATTTATGGAAAATGATACTTGCAGAGAAACTTCCAGAGCAGTCTAAATCTGATTGTGAAAGATCTAGAAATATTTCTCGCCAAAAGTATAATGTGATGATTCATGGAATTATTGCCCATGAAAAAAAAAAGCCACAACCTCCACATTTATCCATACATATTATTGAAGTGTAATAACCCTTGATTATTGCCCAAACCCTAGAAGGGTGGCTATATAGGTAGCATACATGGGCCACATGGGCCTTAGCCTCATAGGCCTAATACACATACTCCAACACCCCCCCGCAGTCTGAACTACCGGCGCAGCGGAGTTAAAGACTGGACATGAAAAGAAACACAACACCACACATGAGTCCCCCACAGACACAACTAGCCACTGGTGATGTTGAGGCTGGAGCGAAACTCGGTGAAGGTCGAGGACGGGAGACCCTTGGTGAAGATGTCCGCGAACTGGGAGGTGGTCGGGACGTGAAGTACCCGCACATCGCCGATGGCGACACGGTCCCGGACGAAGTGTAGGTCAATCTCCACATGCTTGGTCCTCTGGTGCTGAACGGGGTTGGTGGAGAGGTACACAGCGCTGACGTTGTCGCAGTAGACGAGGGTGCTCCTGGAGAGAGGGCTGTGGAGCTCGGCCAG
>JAKNSH010084814.1:0-12970 GCA_027790015.1 Cymbopogon flexuosus
CGACGCCATCCTGTTCGTGCGGCCGGACATCAACGAGGCACTCGCCATCCAAGGTATCTTGCAAATATTTGCACAGATCTCCAGCCTCAAAACAAACATGGACAAATGCTCGCTCACCAACATCCATGGAGCCGAACAAGCAATCATACAAATCCAACAGGTGCTGGGTTGCCAAATCACCCCCTTCCCGATCCGATACTTGGGTCTCTCACTGAGCACCACCAAACTGCCGAGGCAAGCCATCCAGAAGACGGTGGATTCAGTGGCGCGCAGACTACAGCCGTGCTATGGGCCATTGATGGCGAAGAGTGGAAGACTAATCTGGGTTAAGTCGGTCCTCTCAGCAATCCCCATCTACTGCATGATCGCCGACGGGCTGCCGCCATAGGCAAGAGCGCAGATTGATGCGATTTGCAGGAGATTCCTCTGGGTCGGGACTGACGCCGATGTGCGCGGCAAGTGTATGGTTGCTTGGAACATCTGTACCTGGCCAGAGGAGCTCGGCGGACTGGGAATCACAGATTTAAAGCTGGCTGCGATGGCATTTGAGGCCAAGTGGCTGTGGATGCAGAAGACTGACCACGAGCGCGCCTGGGCTGCGCTGCCGCTGCAGCAGTCCAGCGAGGCGATCGCATTCTTCCGTGCCTCCACCTACACAGTTGTCGGAGACGGCCGCTCCACCTTGTTTTGGCAGGACAGTTGGATCAATGGGGTCTCCGCAAGAGTACTCGTGCCTACGCTATTGCAGTTCGTCCCCAATCGGGTCATTACAAGGCTCACGGTGGCGGAGGCACTGAACAACAGGCATTGGGTAACAACAATCTCTGGCGGCGTCACCGTACCTGCAACAGCTGAATATCTGCAGTTGTGGCACACCGTCAATGATGTGGTGCTCTCAGACACACCGGATCGGCTCGTATGGCGATGGGAATCCAACGGCGGCTTCTCGGTGAGGTCCGCGTACCAAGCTCTTCACCTCGGCTCCCACCCCACCCCCGGTTGCATCAGGATATGGGAGACATGGGCGCCGCTGCGGGTAAAGCTGTTCCTCTGGCTTGCCGTTCGGCGGCGACAATGGACGGCAGACAGACGGCAGAGACATCAGCTCGACGCGCACGACTTGTGTTTCCTCTGCGACCAAGAAGATGAGACGATCGACCACATCACCATCTCATGCCCCTTTGCCAGGCAGCTCTGGGTGGAAGTGTCCGCGGTGTTGGGTGTGCACAACCTCCAGCCGGATGGCGCTCTGGCGGACTGGTGGGAAACTTGGCGTGGCCTTTGGCCTGCTGAGATGGCCAAAGGGGCGGACTCATTGCTAGCGCTGATCACGTGGGAGCTGTGGAAGGAGCGCAATGCACGTTGCTTCCGAGGAGCATCATCGCAGCTACCGGCGATCAAGGCCATAATCAAGCATCACGCGGAGCTTTGGGTAAGGGCAGGTGCAAGACACCTAGGAAGATTACTCCAAATGTAGTCCTCAAGCTGCGTGTAGGGGGTGCGTGCGCTGAATTCTTAATCTTTTCGCACCCAATGTAATGTGTAAACTCATCTCCTCCTCCTTAATGAAAATACGCGCAAATCTTTTGCGTGATTGAGAAAAAAGTATGCACGAACGAACAGACTTCACGTCCTGTTGGGTGTTGCCGGTAATCTTTCTCCTAAATGTTGGGTTGAAGATCATATATCTTTTCTCCTTCCTTTGACCTCCGCCGTTAAATCAATCTGTTTAATCGTATGTTTTCTTGGGCCATTACAAATTTAGCATTCACCTCACCTCCAATCGATCGATGGCGAGTCGGTGACGCGTGTTTCTACGTCCACAAGCGAGCGACGCATCCGAACAGGAAGGCGACGAGCCGGCGCGCCGAGCCTGCCACGGACGCGGCGCAGAGGGACACCGGGTCCCCGGCGCCGCCGCCGCAGCAGCATTCCGGCCACGGCCGCATGAGGACGCGGCACCGCCCGCGGTGCAGCAGCCCGCCGCTCCACAATCGGCTGAGGCACCCGCGGTCCCGCGGCGGGACGACGATCGCCGACTGGAGGTACGCCGACGCGGCGTGCTTCAGCAGCGTGTTGCGGATGTTGATGTTGGACGCGTCGAAGTCGATCATCGCGGCGGGGCCGGCCGCGTCCCCGAAGCTGCCGCCGCCGCTCCCGGGCCCGCCGGCCTCGGCGAGCACGTCCCGGAGGCTCGTGTACTCGACGCCGCCGCTGCTCCCGCTGCTGCTCCAGCTCGACGGCCGGGACCGGACGGCGGCGCGCGGCGGCGGCTGGGTCTCGTCAGCGTCCATGGTCAACAACATCTCATGCATTCGCTCTTGTTTCATGAAACAATCAAAGCCTCTTCTAGGTTTGACGTGGAAAGGATAAGGATGAAACAGATAGCACGATTGAGCAGTTCTATAAATGTGCTTATTTTCTGAAGGTTCTGCCTAAATGTAGGGAGTCTGGTTGACCAACTTTCCGATAGGTGAGGAAATGCCACCTGGAAATAGAATAGCTTATCTGCATTTAGCATTTCAGTGGTAAAGTAAAATAGTCCATCTCGTGTGCTAACATGATTGTTTTAGACCATCAAGCCATAGATTTTTTGGTTTCATGAATACGCAGATGAGTTGTGATCTTTGCTAACATTCAGCTAAGTTTTTAATCTGTAAAGTTATTTAGTTTGGGAGATGAAAGGCTCCATGGAATATATGTCACCAGTACCATGATCGAACAGATCTTCCATTCTTCTTCCCCCTCAGAATGATTATCCGTTGTTAAGATTGCACATTTTCTGACAACTATCTGTTGGGATTTTCGGATGGCATTCTTAACAAACATTGCAAAGGGGAACGGGAAATCTATGGCTTGATGGTAGATTCACAGTGCATGTGAATGCAACCCATCTATTTGATATTCATCAAAGTAGCAATAGATCATAGATCATACCCTTAATATACGATGCAACAAATCGCATAACACTACAGTCTGCTCTGTTATTTCTTTTGGGGCGAGATTGACCCTACGGAAATGCAGTTATCTCTGTTCGGAGGCTTCACTCATTTAGTCATTTGTACAAGTCCCGGCCGCATCTGTCACAGACTGGCTTCTCTGCCTCAGATTCTGGCTTTTTTATCTGCTTCTGCATCTGTGGCAAGTCATGCTCCAGCACGGCACTAAGCGCCTTGGATGCTTCTGCAAGCTCCTCAGGACTGAAAACCATGTATGATTTAGGTATCAGCTGGCAGAAAATTTCTAGTTCCGTACTACCATATGAATGAACAAGGGTGTGACTGTAAAGTACTTAGGTGAAGGATCATACCTGATTGAGAGAGGAGGAGCAAGTCGGATTACAGTGTCATGTGTGGGTTTCGCTAAAATGCCTCTCTCCTTCAACTTGATGCAGATGTCATATGCAGAAGCAGGAGATAGTGCGTCATTGTTTAAATCCACTGCGTTCAGCAAACCCCTCCCACGCACTTCTCTTATGATTTGGGGAAATTTCTGCTGGACCTTCTGTAACTGGTCCCTAAACTCCTGTCCTAATTTTGCAGCCCTACAGTGGATGTGGGTCAGAACAAAATATCACCGAATGGATAGATAGCACTCCGTACAAGATATTCTGACAAACTAACAAAGTTTCTTCAGGGAATGTACCTTTCAACAAGACCTTCGTCTCTGACCACTTTCAGTGATGCAACTGCTACAGCGCTAGCTAACGGATTCCCACCGAACGTACTATAAGTAGTAGTCAAATATAACACATTCAGGAGCAGTACACATACAGAATTGTTACACTGGAGTAACACAGACTATGTTTGAACCGAAGATAGAACCCAAATATTCCTTGGACATAGCTAACATAAGTTTGATATCCTTTAGATATCGAACTAAATTGGTTTGCTAGTTAATATTTTAAAATAACAAAAAAGAACAAAAATAGAGATTTGGTCATACCTTCCATGTTCCCCAGGTCTGATACACAGCATGACATCCTTGTCTGCAAGAACTGCACTGACTGGAACAACTCCAGCACCAAGTGCTTTGCCTAGAATCTGTAGAAGCAAAATGGGGAGTGACCATCAGATACTTATGTAATGACTCCAGTTAATAAACAAGAGTGTAGCAGAAAAGAAACTTACCACCATGTCAGGCCGTATGTTTTCCCAATCACATGCCAGCATTTTACCAGTTCTAGCTATGCCAGTTTGGACCTCATCAGCAATCATCAAAATGTTGTGTTTAGAACACAAGTCTCTGACACGTTTCAAATAGCCATCTGGTGGGATTACTACCTACATGTATAACATGAAGATCAAACTAAAAAAACCATTAATGATAACTGAAACAAAACAACAAGACAAGCGCCGTAAAATCGAACCAAAACAGTAGTTAGTGAAAATACATTAACCGAAATGGCCAAATGTATGGGACAAATCCCAGGAGAAATGTATAGAAAACTGAGTTTATAGTTATGGAAGACATGGAGTTTAAATCTTGAGAGTGAAAAAGAAAGAAATATATTGAGAGCTTAATCAATAATCTACACAAGCCTCCGTGTTTGTAATGTTTTCAGGCCAGGTTTGCCTTATAAACTAGGCCAATTATATTCTTCTTAATTGAAACACAAAGCTCCTGCCATTACGTTAAAAAAAATCTTTTTTCACATAGCTAGGGGAAAAATATTATTCACAGGGAGCGAAGGAACGCTCTATGTATTCCTTGATTGCATCTAACTGTACGTGAAATTCTAATATATATTACCACGCCATGGTTGCTGAGAAGCACAGTTACTTTCTCAGTCTACAGGAAATATTTGAGCTATACCTTCAACCTTCTGCTAATTCCTTGGTCACATATAGGATGAATGGATATCTAGTGCAGACTTTGAATGCAAGGATTGCTGAGAAGCAATTTTCTTCTAGGTGTAAAGTAAATATGTGGGCTAATATATGTTCTACTCTTTCCTTGGTTGAGTCTCGGGTAACAGAATATCTATTGTACACAATAATTCAATGGATGATGCAAAGCAATAGTGCTACTGAGTAGGAAATATCTGAGGTAATATTTTTTTTTTTTGCTAATTCCCGTGTTACCTATAAGTAGAAATCTAACACACTAACATAGAATTCAGCACCACATCCTACGATTTAACTCGTTGTTTCGAGTTAACCAGAAGGACCCTTCCTCTATCATGAGGGTCCTTTGCTTCATGGCTCTTAGCGGTGAATCCAGGGTATGATAATTGCTAGGAAGTGGTTGGTTTCTAACCTAGATGAAATATGTGCTCGGAACAGTCAATGTCAGATACAGCATGATAAACACATACCCCAGCTTCACCTTGGATAGGTTCAAATAAAAAACCACAAATCTGATCTCCATGCTCTGAAATAAATAGTAATTGTCAACATGCAGAAACATATAAACTAAAACAATGTATGTTTGGCACTGTTAAACAGATAAATTACCTTCAAAGATTTTCTTTAACCCATCAATATCTCCAAAATCCACTTTAAGATGGCCAGGGACCAAAGGACCAAAACCACGAGTTGCATCATTGTCACAGCTCATGGAAATGACACCAAGAGTTCGACCATGGAAACACCCACAGCAAGACACAAGCAAAGCCTGCAGAGCAGCAAACATTTTGGCAAATGAGTGAATTTTCTACTTCTGAAGATCTGAAATTTATGGTCTATCAAGATTGTTTGCTCATATTAAATTTTCTGAAATTATTTTGATATAATTATATGAGAATTAAAATAGGGGTTTCATGATATAGAAGTAAGAGAATCAAAAGAAAAGGAGCAAACTAAGTATATCTTAGAGCACATCATCCAGAAGTCCACACTCCACAGGCAATGTAGTAACAGGATATTTTAAGCATCCATGGATGCAACCTCAACATCAAGAACCTACTTAAAGCTTACAACAGCTTTGTCGTCACAAGACAGAACTACAGGGAAGCACAAGCAAATCCAAGTACAGAAAAACTGCAGACCACTATCAGGACCAGAAATGAACAGTCTTTTTTGTCAGGCCATACCTCATTCTTTGGTATCTGTTTCTTCTCATAACCCCATTTTCTAGCCAACTTGATAGCAGTTTCAACTCCTTCAGCTCCAGTATTCATCGGCAGCATCATGTCATATCCAAACATGCTTGTCAGATATTCCGCAAAGATTGGGAACTTATCATTGTAGAAAGCTCTAGAACTGAGCGTAAGCCTTTCTGCCTGTTCTATCAAAGCTCTCAGGACTTTTGGATGGCAATGACCCTGCAAGAAATGGCAAACATTACACAGTTTGAGTACATAAAAAGAAGCATGATAAACAATGTAGTATCCCCAACTTAACTTTTCTAACTTCCAGTCTGTTTTGACAACAAATAGTTTCCACACACGATTTACTGTATTTACATAGATGAGGTTTAAACAAATAGTAACCCCACGGAAAGAACTCTACCTGATTAACTGCAGAATAAGCAGAGAGAAAATCGATGTATCTGTTGCCTTCGGGGTCCACTATGTGCGAACCTTCTCCTTTGGAAAACACCATGGGGATTGGATGATAGCTGCAGGCATTGAAATGTTAATAGAGAGTGAGTAACTGCATTGCTGAATTGAAATTCTTGCATAAGCATTAAGAAGTTTAGGGCCTCAGTACAAACTTCCAATGAATCAAACAAAATACGCATTCACAGGTGTGTGCGCGTTCAAATCGAACAGCACCGCAATCAATCCCTCCTTGCAAGTATGGAAGAAAAATATTATGCTACCTGAGACAAGAGTGCCATCTCAGAAAGATGTCACTGTATGAAACTGCTGATTACCTTCCCTTAGTTCATGCGCAACTGCGATTTTCAGATCAAAACGCAGCCTGCTAAATCCGTAGTTTTCAGGGTTTTTTTTTTTTTTTGGACAACTAATCCGTAGTTTTCAGTTGACGTTCTATTCCAAATTTAAAAGAATATATTGCCATTTACATTAGTTTTTCAGAGACAAGAACACCCTGATAAATACTGACCAAATAGTACATAACCAATATGGCATGTCATTTACACAGGACTAAGTTTACTTGCATACTTACCCAGTCAGTATCAAACCAGAAACACTGTGATATTATTATAGGCTCACAAAGACCGAAGCAAGGCACCGGCGTATGTGCTAGTCGAAAAAAAAGAGACACCAAACAGAGAGCTAACGTTTCAGCACAAGAAAGGGAAGAAAAAACCAAGTCAGGATGCGGGCATGATCGCGACAGGGGCGGAGGCAGAGGCGTTTCGACGAGCACGCAGGGGGCGCGCAAGGTGAGTAAAGGGAATGGGGATCGAACAGAGGGAATTGAGAAAAGCGTGGAGATCGAACACGGACGTACTTGTGCGCGCTGCAGTCCCGCTCCATCCGCATGAGCTCCTCCGAGGACAGCGCCGCGGCGCGCCCTGCCGCCGCCGGCACCGATGACGACGCCGAGCTCGAGCACATCCCGCGCCACCGCACCAGGGCCGCGGCGCCCCGCCGCGCTAGCGCCGTCGCCATGCCGGCAGCACCCGCTCAGAGTCGGTGTCTCAGTGGCTCGGTCGGCTGGTCCTTCACGCGCGCGCAGATGGTGGTGGACTCCCACTGGTGGGTGCGGCCGCTGCAGCCTCCGGGTGCGGACCGGGACCTGACTAAAAAGGTGCCCCGGTTGCTTGCTTGGACGCGAACGCAACCTCCTCCGTGCCGATTACTTTCGGGGCGGGCGGGGCGGGCGGCTCGGCCTCGTGCCGCTGTTCTGGCACCGCACGGAAGGGGGAAGACGCGGGACAGCGCGGTGATCTTATCCGTCCACGTCGGCCAGCTGGGCGCGCCGGCCGTCCGTCCTCGGCCCGATCCGCCTGCCTGGCGCGGCCGGCCGGGACGATGGCGAGGGAGCAGCGAGCGGCAGAGCCGTGCGGGACTCTCCGGCACGTCGGTGCCCGCGGCCCTCGCGCGATTGGGATCCGATTGGCATGACATTGTTGACATGGTAGTAGCCTGGGAATGGGTCGAGATCCTATCCAAACCCCAATCCGACCCTAATTATTTGAGGAGTGATGCAATCCTAATCTGATCCTCTCATCAACTCTCTGATTCAACTCGTGTCCACTGAGATTACAATCCTAATCCGATCCAGATCCTAGTAGTATCCTAGGGCCAGCCCGTGGATCATGTCCAACCGATCGAAGCGCTCCGATCCACTCCACTCCACCACTTGCTCCCATGCAACAGCACATGCACGTGAGACGTGACCAGGCTGTGAGCAGGCTTGGAAGCAACACCTCTCTTCAATTAAAAAGTCTGTGGTCCCGCATGCTAAAAATAGATGAAGCTTGAACGGTGGCCACCTCTCTCTGCCATCGAGCTGTGCATGCTCGCATGCACCGTATGAGGCCTAGTTCAATTATGCAAAGCAGCAGCAGCAAGTGGTCGGTTCGGGCCTCCCGCGGCAAAGAAGCAGCAGTAGCAGGCCGCGTGCCTAGCGGGATCCACGAAGGCCCTTGCCTCCGATCCAAGGGCCAGCCCTTTCACAACAGGATGGGCTTAATTAGAGAATTCAACCCTTCTAAAATAGAATCCGATCCTTCTAAAACAGAATCTGATCCAATCCGACCTTTATTTTGTAGAGCCCATATATTATCCCAAAAAGACAGCCTATGGATTAGGATTCAAGATCAGCCTTTGGATCTAACCAGTCCATAACATTTTTTCAAAAGATCTGACATGGTACATTGGTAGTACATCGGTGTATGTGACCGTTTGTATTTTTTTTTTTTGAAAGACCCGGTTATACCGGCTTCATTAAAATAAGATGAGTAAGCAAGGGTTCAAACTACACGCGCGAGATGCGCTCCCCAGAGCCACCTAGGCAGCCTGGGGCCAAAAACTCAAAGTGGACTACTCGCTAGAGGTTTGAGCAACAGCGCTTAGCGAGAGCGCGATACAACCAGCACGCGACCACTCTCGCGCCGCTTCTTGGATCTCTCTGATCACCATGGCTGCTGGTGCTCTGCAGTTCCTGAAGATGATGGAGTTGCGATGGTTCCAGAGAGTCCACAGTGTTAAAATTGCTAGCGAGTGCTCCCGTCTCCCTCTGGGCTCCATGGCTGGACCATTTGTATCTGTACTCCGTCGAAAACCAAAATAAATAATATATATATATATATTATTCAACATTTTATACATCGATCTCTTCGAATCGAAAATTTGAAATTACAACTACATATGTTTACCAAACCGTATTTTATAGTACCAACCATCACCAATCTCTCGGAGAAAAACGAAAATTACAACTGCAAATGTTTGTTTACCAAACCGTCGCGCGGAAGAAAAGAAAAACAGGAAACACGAATATCTAAAGACACAAGCGCATAAAGCGACGTGCGTAACATTAGCCAAGCAATGACAAGTCTGGACGCCGACACGATGCATGAGAGAATCACGGATCACGTCTGCGTCGAAGTGCGTGCACGATGGTGCACCAAATCGCCCGCGTGCAAACCAAGGCCAGCTCCCAGCTCCCCACGCGCCACGCGCGTACGTGCCGGCCGGCGTCCCGGCCGCGCGCCTAGTCGAGGCCGAACGCCTTCCTCATGCCGCACACGAACTGGAACACGTCCTCGGCCTCCGGCAGCGACTCGGCCACGCACGCGTTGTCCCGGGCGCAGCGCTCCGCCCACGCCGCCAGCGCCGGGCATTCGGCGGCGACGGTGAACCCGCCGAACCGCTCGTAGGTCAGGAACCACGGCGCGAAGGGCACCAGCGCCACGTCCACGTAGCCCAGCGCGTCCCCGCCGAAGTAGGGCTTCGCGCCCAGTTCCGCCTCCAGCGTCTTCAGCGCCGCCACTGTGTCCTTGGCCGCCGCCTCCATCGCCGCGCCCTTGGGCGACTGCCACACGCGCATCCCGGCCTCGTTCAGCTGCAGCATGCATGCACGGATCGCACTCGTAGTATGTCAGTGATTAATTAAAGATGGATTATTAGAAGCCCATAATTAAGCTAGTGTGATCTAGCTCGATGATCCTCTTATCGATGGATGATGACCTTGGTGCCGACGTAGGAGGCCCAGAAACGTGCGTGGGCGCGAGCGTAGGGATCGGCGGGGAGGAGCGGCGGCGCGCCGGCGGCGGAGAACTCGTCGTCGATGAACTCGAGGATGACGAGGGAGTCGCACACGGGCTTGCCGCCGACGATGAGGACGGGGACCTGGCCGTGGACGGGGTTGGAGGACAGCAGCAGCGGGCTCTTGGCCGCCAGGTTCTCGGCCTTCTCCTCGTACGCCACGCCCTTGAGCTTGAGCGCGATGCGCACGCGGTTGCCGAACGGGCTCACGAAGCAGTTGAGCAGCACCACGCCGCTGGCCTTGTCTCCCTCCATTGTTGCCTCCTTGAAAGCAGTAATCTGATCAGATGTGCCGGCCGCGGCCGGGACTGGATCGGAGCGCTTTGGACTGCCGATGCCTTCGTCGATCGAGTCCATGTCTATATATAGCAGATGGTGGCTTTGCTAGATCAGATGTTGCTAGCGCTAGCTACGAGGTGTTCTTTGGACGTGCCGGTGCCGGGGCGCTTCTGTCAATTTTTCTTGGGCATGGAAACCAACAGCATATGCTGATCGACCGCACCAATGATAATGCATCGATCGATGCATGTCTTCGATGATTTCGTGGCTGGTAAATTGTCCATTTCTGCTTCTGATGAAACCGCCGGTGCATCGTCCTGTCTGCTGTACTGTCTTGCTCGATATGCGCGCATATGCGTGCCGGTAAAAAAAGTCACGCAATGCAGCTTCATGCGGCTCCCGGGCTCCCGGCAGCGGCGCTGCGAATAGAGTTGGAGAGACGTCATTGCCGTCCGTCCATGCATCTTCGTTGCGGACGTACGCCGGATGTACGTTCCAAAGAAGCACTAAAGCTTAATATATACAGTATGATATAATCAAATTAAAATAGAAAGCCTGCAAAGCTGGGATAGTCTTGCTATGATAATTCTTGTCAATGTCATATTATATTGTATCGAGTTGTGAATTCCAAGGCTAATTGGATATAGTAATCTGATTACCTCATCCATGATGTCAACGATGAGGTTGTCACCGTCAACATCTCTGAAGCTGTTCTGGTGCCTGAAGCTGATGATCCAGCTGATGCCAGCGAAGACGCCACTGCAACAATGCTGGCGGGAAGGCTAGGGAGGCAAGACCGCAAGTCGATCGGGCGAACCCGCGGACGAGTGGGCCGAAGTGGGTGAAGTGAGTAACGGCCCTGCGTGGCCCAGGCAGGGAGCGGCCCAACTGACGCCTTGTAACGTTCGCGTGAATGGAGAACTCGAACTTCGCTGAACCGACGGCGGCGGCGAGCTCGGCGATCGCCGGAGTTCACAACCTTGTTCCAACAAATACTATCTAAACTATTTTCATATACAGTTTGGTTGGTAACGGAGGTCTAGGATAAGGAGCAAATACATAGGAGTAGTTTTCTACATTGTCACGTACTCTCACCGTTACAAATTGTAAGACACTTTATTTTTTTTATATAAAATTTGACCACTCGTCTTATTAAAATAATTATACAAACGTAGCTAAATTTAAGTCATTGTTGAATAATGTATATTAATAAAACAAGTCATAACAAAATATATGATGTTTTGCATAATTTTTTGAATAAGATGAGTGGTCAAACTTGGAGTAAAAAAGTCAAATGTATTGTAATTTGAAACGGATTTAGTATATTCCAAGCAAAAGTAGTGATTGCAAAAAAAAAAATGAATATCCGGGTAGTACACTTTCACTTTTGAAGTTTAAACGCTAGGACAAAAATTCTTGGATAAAAGGTTGTTTTTAGTGTTGGTTGTTGGGAGCATCTGACCAAGTAGACTTCTAAGGTCTATCGACAATCTCGCGAATATGAAGCCCAGAAGCATATCACAAGTAGTAACACTAGAAATAGAACTCCACTACACTACAGGATTCATTGGTGGGTCTTTCTCTCTAGTGGTTTGCTTAACATGATTTGGTGGTGGTTGATGTTGTTTTTTTGTTATAAAAGTCTCATTAATCCCTTCTAGTGGTGTACATATCTACTTTACCATTCACCTATAAAAACAACATTCGCGATCCGGACGGGCGGCACGGGGGCGAAAACCTAGCGCCGCCGCTACCTCCCTCCCCCCCCACTCTTCCCCCTCGCCGCCGCCGGAGGAGGCAGTCGGGAGGCCCACGCGGCCTTCTGGGATGGCGGCGGCGAGGCCTCTCCTCGGCTATGTGCGGCGCTCCGTGTGGGGAGGGCCTGGAGACTGCCATGGCGGCGGGGGCGGCGCACGGGTCGGCGGCGACCTTGGCGGCCCTGCAGCGGTGGTGGACGTGGTGGGGGCTGGCCAGGAGGAGCGCGGTCGGCTCGTGCTGCCCTGCGACGCTCGTGGGCGGTCCGGCTCGGCGGTGATGCCCGGCGGCCCTTCTGGCCGGCGGCCGGCGCCGGGATCCGGCCGGCTGCGTCGGGATCCGCCTCCCCTCGGCCGGATCTGACGATGGAGAGGCGCGGTGGTGGTGGACAGCCTGGAGGCGTGCTCCGGCGGCGGTTGGCGCTATTGGTGGTGGTGGGTGTGTTGGTGGTGGTGCTGGCTCGCCTAGGTGGTGGTGGGCAGCCCGGTGGCGGTGGTCCGGCGGCGGTTGGCGCTGTTGGTGGTGGTGGGCGTGGTGCTGGCTCGCCTAGCGATGGTTGTTGTTTGCTCTGGCATCTCCCCTCGGCGGCAATGGTTCGTCTTCTTCGGTGACGCCGTGGTGGCATGACCGGCCTTGTCTCGGGCTCGCGTGCGGTGCCATGGTGGTGCTGCTGCGGTGCCGGGCCTGGTGAAGGTCGCCCTTCCCCGTCGAGGCTCGTCGGTGGACGCAGGGGGCAGCAGTGGGGTTCCCTCCCCCTTTGGCCTTGACGGACATCGTGGGGCGGTTGTTGTGAAGACGAAGGCTTCGACG
>JAKNSH010084862.1:0-11197 GCA_027790015.1 Cymbopogon flexuosus
TATGACCTTTCCTGAGCCAGGTAACGAAAAAACGTGCATAAGCACACCGAGCCTATCCACAGCCGCCACCACCTACTTCCTTGCTAGATCCATGTACCATTGGATCAGCGTGCCTGCCTCTGGGTCTGGCCTGCCGCCACTACATTTTTCTTGATCTGCCATGGAGCTCGCAGATCTGCTTGATGTAACATTGAAGCTCGCGGATCCGCTCGATCTGCCGGCGGCGGTGCTCGTAGATCCTCTTGATGAGGACATCACTCCTTCAGATGCAACTACTGATACTCCAATTAATATACAAGGTCCAATAGCCCGAGCTCGAATGCGCCAACTACATTTAGAGGTCATGAGCTCGTTCTAAAGCGATACTTTTCATACTTTTGAGAATAAATTACTACCTAATGATGTTGTATTGCTTAGGAACATTGGAGAGCATCAAGGAGAACTTAGAGGAAGAATTGGAGGCGAGGAAGACCAACAAAGACATACAACATGAGCTGGAGCCACTCCAACATGATTTCAATTCTGACTCGGCCATCAACACCCGTCTGTAATCAAACTGGTCTTGCAGACACGTATGGGCACCGTTTTTTATGATCCATATATGGTTGGAAAGCTAACTTGATAGGGAAGCCAATGCAAGTGGTCACACGTCATAATCCTTCCAGAATCAACGAGAATTACCGAAATAATTGAACGTCAATCTGTCTAGGGTGATGCGTCACCGTAGTTGGTTCAATGAGCCGTTTATTGTTTTTAGAGCCATCATAAAATAGACCAGAGCAAAAGTTGACTGAAATTTTGCCTTTCTATTATTAGGTATAGATAGAAGAATGTAATTGTATTTAGAAATTTGGATAGGATTTTGTTTCTCGAGTTATGTGGCCATGCTACGAAGCTGCATCCACCACGTTTAAAGCTCTGCTCCGAGACAGCGGCTCCTCAGTCCCCTCCATCGAGCTGCCGTCCAACGGTCTCATTCCCGGGCCCACCTGAAACTGGAAGTTCTTCGCTCCTGGGGGCAGTGGACCCCACTGTCGCCTTCCCCTCTACTATTGCGACGGCGCACCACGTGCGTCCGGTGGCGTTTCGACTTCGACGGCATAAAACGAAACGGCAGAAGCGCCGAGCGCGCGCTCCTGTGTGTAGACCTGGACTGGCGAGTGGCAACCAATCAGCCAGTCTCAGAAGGAGATAGGGAGCAGGGCCGAGAACCGGTGGACGGCCGGACGGACAATGGCGGAGGCCGGCGAGGCGGCGGCGCTGCAGTTCACGCCGACTTGGATCGTGGCGGCGGTCTGCACCATCCTCGTGCTCATCTCCCTCGCCGCCGAGCGGGGCCTCCATCACCTCGGCAAGGTACGTATAGGCCGTGGTAGGCGGAGCTGGGCCTCTTTCTTGCTTTTCAGCTGTGTTAGCTGCTGCACGCTCCGACCGACTGACGGTGATGCTGCTGATGAGATGAGAGCTTCATTCACTAACTCTGGTGTTCTTGGGCCGGCATGCATGTGCAGACGCTCAAGAAGAACCATCAGAGGCCGCTCTACGAGGCGCTCCTCAAAGTCAAAGAAGGTAACTACTAACTACTCCAAGAAAAAAGTTCTTGTTTGTTCTTCTACTCATCAGTGACGTGGTCATCGTCTTCAGTGATGTGAGCTCTTCTGTGTGTTGGTGTGTATTGTTGTTGCAGAGCTGATGCTGCTGGGGTTCATCTCCCTACTGCTGACGGTGTTGCAGGAGACGATCCAGAGGACATGCATTCCTCCCAGCTGGACAGACGACATGCTGCCGTGCCAAAGACCGGGGCAAGACGAGCCTCCTGCGGTGGCCGACATGGCGGCGCGTCTTGTCGCCGCCGATATCCTCGGTGGGATCAGTAGGGCACGGGTGCTCAGCGAGGCTGGAGCCGAGGCCGGGCTGTGCGAAATGGAGGTGAACTGAGTACTGACTGATTAATCATGCGACTCTGATATATAACACTTGGGAAAGTTCCAAATGCTGTGCAAGACATCTTATGGTATGCGTTGTCTTGACAGGGGAAAGTTCCACTGTTGTCCGAAGAAGCCTTGCATCAGCTGCACATCTTCATATTTGTTCTGGCTGTCTCGCATGTGTTTTTCTGTGCTACAACTATGCTTTTAGGAGGTGCAAAGGTAATTAAGCAGCTTATTACATACTAAGCCTGCAGAGTTGCAGTTAATAAACTCTGGATACACTGGAACTCTTGTTGTTTCTTCTGCCGGCTGCTTCTTAGTTCTTACTGCTCTTTTTTTTTTACTCAGATACACAAATGGAAAAAGTGGGAGGAAGAAATTCAGAAAAACAACGCTGCAGGAAATGGTATCACGACGCAGCTTCTTCTTCTTCTTTTTCTTTTTGACAACAACCCAGCTTCTTGCTGTTGTTGTTGTCGTCGTCGTCGTCGCCGCTCATATTTTAGTGCAATGACACAGATGGTTTGAACATCTTTTTTTTTTTTTTTCTGCGGAAACTGGAAACATGTAAATCGTGTGTGAAAACAAAAACTATGTTTATGATCTGGTTATTTTCTTCATCACAAGAAAAAGGGACAGTTGTTTTATCTTCGTAAGAAAGAGACCTGTTTGTTGATAGGATTGATAAAATCCGATATGTGAAACTGCAGGATCTAAGAAGGTGTTACCTATGCATCAAGTTTCATTTATCAGAGAACATTACGAGGTTATTGGCACAGCTTCTAAGACGTTGTGTTGGTTGGTAAGGTGTATTACTACATTCTGTGTTCTACTGTCATATATTACCTGTATATTGAAAAATAATATTTACTCCCTCCAAAGAGTCTATTGGTGAAATAATAGCCTTTCCTCTTGCTTTTTCCCACTCAAGCATTCATTTCGTAAGCAGTTTTATGGTTCAGTAGCTAAATCAGACTACGCTGCAATGCGTCTTGGTTTTATCATGGTAAGCACCATTGGATATCAAGATAATGTTTTCTGTTATATTCTGTATATGTAATTATGTAAGCATGCATGCATTCTGTTGGATTGCAGACTCACTGTCGCGGAAACCCGAAATTTGATTTCCACAAGTACATGATGAGGGTTTTAGAGTCTGATTTTAAAAAGATAGTTGGTACAAGGTAATAATTCAATTTCAAAATTTTCAGCGAAATTTGCTTCATGAGTAATAAACTTAACCATGCTGTTTTTGTCTCCTTTTAGCTGGCGCTTATGGATCTTCGTGGTGATATTTCTGTTGCTCAATGTCCATGGTAAACCGTTATTTCAACCATTGTAAAAAAAAAAATACTTTCATAGGATTTTTTTTCTGTTAGTGTAAATTCTTCCCCGGAACAGGCAGCTAGATTTTCATTCAGTGTTTAAGACTCCCAAACTACTGACACTTTACTTTGTTATAATCTGCAGGTTGGCACACATACTTTTGGATGGCTTTTCTTCCCCTTGTTGTAAGTGCAGACTTTGAAGCAAGTTCAGAATTATAAGCATTCAGGGACAAGGTGCTTAATTAAGGGCGTTCAATTACTTGTTGCAGCTTCAGTTAGCCGTTGGCACAAAGCTGGAGCACGTGATAGCCCAGTTAGCCTTCGAAGTAGCCGAGAAGCAGACGGCGACGATCGAGGGCGATCTGGTCGTGACGCCATCAGACCAGCACTTCTGGTTCGGGCAACCGCGGATCATCCTGCACCTCATCCACTTCATCCTCTTTCAGAACGCGTTTGAGCTCGCCTTCTTCTTCTGGATACTGGTAACTTACTACGACACACCATTTCTGAATTGAAGTTTGCTCCGATTTTGAAAATGACTGAAACTGAACGCAACGACACTGTAATGTAACCGTCTTTCGTTTAATTTTGAAGATGACCTATGGATTCGAGTCCTGTTTCATGGACAATATCGGTTTCCTGGTGCCAAGGCTCATTCTCGGGTAATTTGCATGGCCTCCCTCCAGTATATCTCACAGGGATTCAAATGGCAGCTGTACATACATGTTCATGTTCTTCATTCTGACTCCTGCATCCATCTTCTTGTATGTACCTGCAGGGTCGTCATTCAGCTTCTCTGCAGCTACAGCACACTGCCTCTTTATGCAATTGTAACCCAGGTGCGTGCATTGGCTGTTTTCGTCTCAATATATATCCGTTTGTCGTCGATGCACTTGTTATATACAGTATCCTTCAAACACTGATTGGTGACCTGTGATCAAAGATGGGGAGCTACTACAAGATGGAGATCTTCAACGAGCATGTGCAGCACGGCGTCCTGGGTTGGGCAGAGAAGGCCAAGAAGAGATCGGGGTTCAAGGAGGGCGGCGCCAGCTCCCCGACCGCCGAATCCATGCACGGCGAAGTTGCAGCATAGGATTGGAATGGAGAGGCTAATTAACGTGGAGCTGGGGAGGACGATGAGGCAGCAGTTGCAAACAGAGAGAGAGAGCGACAGTGATGACATGTTCCGTTTGCTCTACAGCAATGGCCTGTACGTATATCATACTACCATGTGTGGTTACAGACGAGCTGTAATTTTTGCAGATAGCTTCACTCGCAGCAGCAGCCGTAAAAGTGTAGAACACTGCTGGTATTATGGTACATTTCATAATTCTGATCTCACGAGTAGTCAGTCATCATCTGTGCCAAAAATTCTTCAGAAGATCCTTCCTGAACTCGATAACGCCGCAGCAATGCTGCATTACCTTTTGCAATGTGACAATGAGCATGCGGTGGTAAAGATAAGAATGGTCACTCTGGCCACAATAGCACGATAGCGCTCAGATTTTTGCGCGAGGCAGGCAGCGACAGCGACAGCGACAGCAAAAACGCCTCTGTTTACGATGAGACCAAGTTTTTTTGTTTTACCTTTTTTTCTCAAGACATGAGAGCTGCGTATCTTTGTATTTACGATGAGACCAAACTCAAAAAGAGACGAATCTTCCAACATCGTACCACTATTGCCACAGAAATTCAGCAAGAACACAAACTCTCAACGTCATTTCATTACTGCCACAATACTTAAGCGTATTCTGTGCAACCATCGTTCGTGTGCAACCTTTGCAATATCCGACCACAGTCGCAAAATCTGCATCCGATGGTGGGTAATTTTGACACTTAAACCACCCACCATTACATTTGCTAACAAAAAAAATCCCCTAATGGTGGGAGGGTTTAAGTGTTAAAATTACCCACCATCAGATGCAGATCTTGCGACTGTGGTTGGATGTTGCAAAGGTTGCACACGAACGATGATTGCACAAGATACATTCCCAACATGTGTACTCTACGACAGTGGTTGTAACCAACATAGAATGTGAGCCTAATTGGGTGAGAAATGAAGTTATACATCCGGCCATTCGGTTTCCAACTCTCATCAGTTCAGAATCCGGATGTCTTACTTTTTTTTTTTCTTGTAAATGATTGATTAGTTCTTCCTAGGTTGCTTAGCTCTTCTTTTAACGTACTCGTTTTTTTCTTTTGCAGGTAGCATCACTCACGGCAGACCGAAAAGATAGCTGATATATTTGTAGTTATATAATATCTAGCCACTATTCGTTTAAAGTATTCGTTTAAAAAAATCTATCCACTACAGTGACTCTGCAAAGCCTATGGTCCAGATGCTTTGGCCGATGACTTTCATACTTCGTTGGTCTTACCCGATCCCACCATGAAGGCAACACAATCAATCATTATCTTCACACCTGCAGTTCTCATCCCCTTGCTTGCTTGACACAACAAAGCAGCCTTTTGAAACACCAGAACTTTTAGTCTCAACTGGTGTAAAATAGAAATGAAATTCAAAAAGATCCAAACATTTCAACACCATAACATGTGCCACAATATTCAGTCGCCACACCACCTGGCAAACAAATCGCATAATTTGGCATCACAAGAGCCAAATGTCATGTTCTGACACATCAGACCAAAATGATATTTAGCACTTCGTCCCTACAAAAAGTCTTTGGTTAGTGTACTGTGCAACACAACACACAACCCAAATTTACTGAACAGTTATGATACATCACACAACCATGATGGTCAATGTAACGTTTCACACCATTCGATCAACTAGTAAATAATAGAACCACCACCGTCCATCAACTTGAGTCAATATTGAACATAGTTCTGCCAGCAAAAGTACCAGTAGACACAGTAGTAGAACAAGCAGATCAGGCACGCTCAATAGCATCAAGCAGACCTCGACAGTAAAGAACCCAAATTTACTGAACAGTTATGATACATCACACAACCATGATGGTCATTGTATAACATTTTACACCATTCGATCAACTAGTAAATAACAGAACCATCACCGTCCATCAACTTGAGTCAATATTATGCATAGTTCTGCCAGCAACAAGTACTCAGTAGACATTTCGCAGAACAGAAGGGGCATGATATAATCTGGACCGGAATAAACTCATACCAGCCATTCATTAAAGTTTCCATGTGCTGTCCCCGACGATGTGTTCTTTGATAAACATGACATTATGACTGAAATCAGTATTCTTCAGCGGCACTAGCAGCACTCAGATCCACACTAAGATCCACAGTCTGCAATGAGATCAGAGTTAGGATGCACATGTTTGATCCATATTTGCAACATAAAGTAGTAGATCGAGGAACTGAATTCATTAAATCTTGTAATTACAGCACAGGTGACTTTTTTTAGTTATAGCAAATATAAACAGTGGAAGTGTGGAACACAGCACACACAGTTCCGACTCTAGGTATCTAGCTCCGCTCAAAATAAGGTGCGCTTCAAGTCATGATTAGTTGTAAAAAAAAAAGAGTCATGATTAAACAATGCTCAGTTAGTTGTAACTACTCGATAAAAATATCGGATATTCACAGGTCTTGTTTAATTGGACTTAAGTTAAAACTCTAAAAGAGTTGGACTTAAGTTTGACCGACATTTTAGCACAGTACACTAACCAAAGACTGCTGCAGGCTACATCACTTCAATCATAAAAATAAAGATGAAGTCCATGTTACCTTTCCGGTGATCATTGTATACATGTTCAGAACATCTGTTACAGTTGTCTCAAAATGTGTGGTGGCATCATAGCTCTGCATGGTGAAACAACCACAAAGATTTAGTAGAATGTTTAAACAGTGAAGTTAAATGTTCATTCTATTAACATATACTGCACATCTTACCGTAGAGACAAAGCAATTATCAAGAGATGGTTCATTCACTGGTTCATATCTGTCATAAATATCATAGAATATCTCATCTACAGAACCAAGTAGATCGATTCCAGGCTTTAGCTCAGACTGGGGATTATCAGTCTCTGCTTCTGCAGACACAAATGCAATGAACTTCCCTCTTGGCGCAACATTGTGCGTGTATGAGCAACAGAAAACATACCTAAAAGAGGATATGGACAGAAATGTCATAATTGTGTCAACCATAGTGATCCGCTTGATAAAAGTGTTTTAAGTAAATCTAGCCATTAATGAAATGAAAACTATTTCATGATGAGAGAAGGTCTCACATGTCTGATCTGCGTCCAAGTTGTTTCTGAGGCAAAATAATTTGAACTGAGTGGGACTCATTTGTATTAGGGATTGGGTGGCTCATGATAGCAATTGCACGCACAACTCTACCGATCTTCCTAACCTGTCAAGAAACATTAGAGTGGCAAAAAAATGAGAAAAAAAAAGTTTGGCAAAAACACCAAAAGGCCATATGATAACAAATACCTTCTCAAGATGGGGGGAAAAAAAGAAGTTCAGCAAATTAGCTTGTCATATAGCAAAATATAAGTATTTGGCACCAAAATGACCGAGCCCTTTGAAATCTAGATGTAGAGAATATTCACCTTGTTTGGCAAATACGAAGGATCACAGACCACCTTCTTGCACTTTGCAGTTTCACCTTCAGATGTGACACCACACACTTTCCCCTCCATATCAAACTCAACCTATAAAATGAGGCAACACAGGTAAAAAGGAGAGCATTTTCTTGTCATCCACATTATGTGAAGAGAGGTGAAAAAGAAGACCTTGCACTCTGGCTTGTTTAACATGTAAGTACCACCATAAACAGCACTCAGTCGCGCAAAACCCTGCAGCCCAAAACAAGCACTGTATCATCAACAAGGAACACATGCCCACTCAAAAAGTATTGTATTAACAGATTTGATTTTGACTGACCTGTGGTAGCTCACCCAGCCCATATAGTGGATAGATATATGGCGAGCCTCCTTGAAAGCGTGCAAGAGACTCTGCATATAGCTAAAAGCACACAATAGGTAAATATAACTGCATTATATAAAGGAAACATATTCAAACCATTAGGAAGCACACAAGTTTATATATAGCAACTAGGAAGCAGCTTTGCCCAAGACTTACTTTCATCCTTTTCACTGTATCAAGTGCCGGTTCATCAAGATAACGATCATCTCTATGAAGAGCAAGTGCATGTCCAATGAAATCCACTGTATCATCACTTAAACCATATTTTCTGAAATACACATGGAACATGGAGTTACCTTTGTGCAGAAAGAGGTTAGTTATTTGCCATTGCAAAATTGAAATCCCAAAATGTGTCACTGACATGTGGATGGACCCCACATATCATGAACACATTACAGGGATTGGAACATGCATAAGTTGAATTTTACACAACAAAAGAGCAACATTCAAAAGAAATATCTTTGCACAACATATGGAATAAAATGGTATCCATGTATAATCTGCGAAGAAGCAAAGTTCACAATGGATCTTGTAGGAGCACAACCCTGAACGTAGAAAGAGTGCACTAGGAAAAATCCAGACGTTAAGTACAACGAATTTAGTTCATAGGTAAGATGCAACGCCAAGCAATGTCTACAATGGGTTTGAAAATTCACAGTAAGAATCATATCCACCCTAATACTACAGGTAAGTCATAACTCACATCTTTAAAAGGGTTATCCAGGTTTGCAGGTATGTTTTTTTGTTTGGTGTGTGTCTATGCCAGGGTGGGGGTAGGTTTACTGTTTATCCATTAGAGTAAACTACTAACAGAATGAGTATAAGGCAACAAGCAGAGATGTACTTACGCTATAAGTTCTCTAGTTGTCACCCTAGTAAGGTCCAATCCTTGATGTGTCCTTGGATCAGCTTCATTGTAATCTTGGACATAAATGAAGAAGTTCCTTGCTCTGCGCTTCTCAAATAGGCCCATCAAAGGGGACTTCAGAGCTTCCATATCAGTGGCAGGGACCTTGTAAATCTGATTGAATATAATAACAGAGAAAAGGCATGTTACCCTACTTGATCTAAGAAAATTCAGGAAATGTAATGTTGATGAAAAACAGGATGAGAACATAGACTGATGGCTACCTTCCCTTTACTGAAAACATAGCTCCCATCAACAGCTTTGAATGACAAGTACTTTGTCACGTCAGTGTGGATGAGGGTTCGAACCAATGTCCCATTTGCCATCATAAACTGATAACATAAACAGTCTTTTTTTAACAATGAATCAACAAAAACATAATTATGGTGCACGGTAGTATAAATACTAAAAAAAGGAAACTATTAACAAATCAGTCATAAATCTAGGAGTACTTCGCAGACTTCTTTTTACAAAAAGATTTGCAAGGGATTTTCATAATTTTCTGAAGTGAAAGCCAACACATAAATCACATTAAAAGACTACGAATATTTCCTGCCAAGTCAAAATAATGCACAATCACAGGGTTTGTGTTATATTTATCATCTCACAGGTATTTCCGCAAATATTTAGGCTATTAGCTATGCTGATAAAGGTGCTAGAAAGACATGTTTGCATAGGATAAAGTCCACCTTTGGCACCATGTCCACATTGTAGTCTCTGCTTGCACCTAGATGTGCTGGGGGCTTGTCTTCCCCTCTAAACCTCTTCCAGAGCTATTCCAAAAGGTAGAGTAGAAATCATGTCAGTCTAAAAGTTCCAGCAAAATCAACCAAAAGCTTTTTTTATGACAAGAAATCGATGCACAAATCTAGAACCCTCTGTACTTAAACAGAAGTTGTAGGAGTTGCTTACCTGATTAAGGTTGAGCGAGGTGGAATCTCCTCCATAGTAGTCATTTCTGTCCATATGCAAAACCTGTAATATCATCGAAACCATGTCCTCAGAAGTGAATTTCCTAAACTTACATGCCAACTTCAAATACCCACACCTTAAGGAAGCTTCTAAAAATGGCATATGTATCAAAAGCAATTACAGACCAGGTGGCACAGAATAATTCGACTCAAGCATACATGCATAACACACTGAGGAAAGAAAGGTGTTCGCAAGGGGTTGTGGCAACTTCTGGATATCGTATGTACTCTTAAATTGACTCCTCATACAGCGTTCTCATTATACATACACTAAAAGCTCTCTAATACAAGGCTCCATTGCCAGTTGGCACAACTCTAGCTCCAAGATTCAACTCAGGTCTGGAGTTTTTATACTAAAATCAAGAACCTTGAGACTATAATTTGTCTATAACTGAAAGAAACAACTCATCTGAACAACTTACCCACAGCTCCAGATTCATAGATTTATGGAGCTACCTAGCTCAAAAAAGTCCAAAGATTTATTGCAGCTGGAGCCTGCTAAACACAGCCAAAGCATCTCGGCATAAGGGTTCACTGTTTAATGAAAGGGACTTTTTAATTCCATCCTTCTTGGTTTGGACTCTTGGTAGCTCGCTTATGTTGGGGGAGAAACCCTCGCCAAGGATCCCCAGACGGCCCCGCGGCCCTTGCTCTGATAACACAAGTCCTTCATGCCAGACCAACCCCCGCCAAGCGGGGCTCCCACACAACTGATGGCTATATACCTTTGCTATACAATGCCGCGGAGGTATGTTTAGATTTCATTCACCCGCATGTCTTTGTCGCAGAATTGCAGCGTCGCCAAATGGCGATGGTCGCCTCGACGATGGAGTCACGGCACTACCCCCGCAAGGAGTCGCCGGGGTTCCCTGAAGAACTGCAGGGGAATGACGTCAACCCTAATCAGGGCGGCGGCAGGAGCCTTCCGGAAAGACATCTATGCCCCTGGCTTGGGCCCGCTGTCAATGTAATAAGAATAGGAAACCCTTCCGTAATTGTGTCCACGACCCCTGGTATGCCCTATAAATATGTGTGTGTGTGTGTGGGGGGGGGGGGGGGGGGGGGGTGGGGCGGGGGGGGGGGGGGGGGGGTTTTTTTATTATATTTTTTTTTTGCATTTTGTCTCTCTTTTTT
>JAKNSH010084918.1:0-19732 GCA_027790015.1 Cymbopogon flexuosus
AGCAAAGAACGTATCTCTGAACTGGAGCAAAGGGTATCCTACATGGAAAAGGTAATTTTTCAGGCAAAGGGTTGCAGTATTACTGTTTCCATCTAATCTTTTCTTTTTATATTTTCGTGATTGTAGGAGTTGTGCTCGACAAAGGATACTGCAGCTGCAAATGAACAACGTCTGGGTGCGGAGCTTTCAACTGTATGGTTTTATCTCTCTTAACTTTCTTTCTCTTTGCTACTGGTATGTGTGCACCCTTTTTTTTTGTGACTGGGTATGTGTGCAGCGTTGGTGCTGCTGTATGTCAGTAGTTGACTGCCACCTAGTGACTGGGCTACCTGATTGGAACTCATTATGAATAGCTGATGCAATGCAATGCTTGTTGGAACACCTGGAGTACTTTGACCCTTTGTTATCTCTACTAGTCTAGTGAGATGATTTACCTTAACTCATGGTGCTTAGGTCATGAAACTTGCTGAACTTCACAAAGAAAGTTCCGAGGAATGGTCGAAAAAAGCTGGGGAGCTTGAAGGTGTTATTAAAGCATTAGAGGTAATGCCTTTGCTTGTATGTCATGGTTACATGTTTTTGTCCCACAGTCCCAGATCCCAGTTACAAACAGTAAATAACTCATGAGCAATTTCTCCTACAATCTAGACACATCTGACCCAAGTTGAAGATGAATACAAGGAAAAGCTTGAGAAGGAGTCCTTGTCCAGGAGAGACCTTGAAAAGGTATATCCAATTATATGTTCATGTTCCCTGCAAAATTAAGTTTTGGTTGATTGCAAGTTTATTAGATCTTGTCATAACCTGAGCAAGATCTTGGATGTTCTTTCATTGTGCTATGTGATCTTATTACCTCAGGAAGCTGTCAACTTGAAGCAGAAGCTCGAAAAGTGTGAACTTGATTTGGAGAATACAAGGAAGTCCAGTGAATTGAGCCTCATTCCATTGACCAGCATTGCAGCAGACTCTTCTGATCTAGTAGACACGACAATACGAGAACTGTATGATCTCTAGCACTTGACTTCTTTTGTTGTAAATGTGTTACATCAAACAAGTTGAAATGCCAGTAAAACAAAAAGTTGCAGGTTGATTTCTTTAGTCCTTTCCATGTTATTTTTCGAGGGACATGGAATGGGAATGTTGTCGTGAATGTAGCAACCCCGAACCTTTTGATTTGTTGCACTTCGTATTTCTCTAGGCCAATTCATAGAGGTGGATGTGGGATGTCGAAGAAAGAGATTAAGAAAACATCACTTCTGAGCATTCTAGAGCAATATTTCGGGCAAGATTTTTTTATAAGAAATTTTAGATGCTGTAACAAACATCGACATCTAATTGTTAAATTAAATTATGATACAGACCATTTCCACTTGTCTCATCCAGATTTCTTTCTCTGATTTTATTATCATCCAGTATTATGGAAACTGTTCACATTTTCTGTAGCGTCACATTTGTTGAGGAAGTAGTAAGATATAATAGGAAAAGGGCAAAATGACGAGAGATGAGTGAATCAAAATGGTTCTTCATATTGTCTTTCATTAAACCTCGCTTCTATTTTGCAGGCCTATTTCTGATGCAGTTAATCAGAATGACCTAATGGTTATTCCAAAGGTACCTAGTGGTGTTTCTGGAACTGCTTTAGCTGCTTCTCTTCTTCGTGATGGTTGGAGTGTATGTCCTACCTCTTTTGTACTCTTAAACTTAATTTCTTTGTTTTCACCTCTCTTTATGTTGCTTGATAACATTCGTATCATTATCAGCTTGCTAAGATCTATGAGAAATACCAAGAAGCTACTGATGCTTTCCTCCATGAGAGGCGGGGAAGGAGACATGCAGAAGCAGTTTTGGAAAGGGTAAATTATTGTGCTTGTTACTATCTATGAATTGGGATCTTATCAATTGCTTATCTTCGTTTTACCCAAATGATCGACATTTGGTTAAATTTCTGTGTCCATTGGAATTCTATTTGCCTTTGTTAGTGATACAGGTGTTCCCCATGTGTCATTGCCTCATTGGGATATTATAGAAATTACGCTGTGGATTTTAGGCGCTCTATTTTCAGTTGTCATTAATGACAAAGTAGAATATTCTGATGGGTCTGATGTGAATTAGAAAGAAGTATGCTAGTTTTTCCTACAGGATCACAGAAGCAGTAATTTCTTTTGCTTTAAAGAGATCCTTTGTACACAAGTATGTGCTTCTTTATCTGAATCTTTATCAGAGTATCTGAATATCTCTTGTACACCAGGTTTTGCATGAAATAGAAGAGAAGGCTGAGCTTATCCTAGACGAACGGGGTAAGTTTTCACTCATTATTCTTAACCTCTTGAAGCACCACACAAGCGAAATAACATTGGTTGGCAGTTGAAAGCACTGCAATACTGCTTATTTTATGATTCCTCTCAACCATTCCTCCCTGTTTTTTTTTCTTATCATAGCTGAGCATGAGAGGATGGTCGAAGCTTATGCTCTAATGGATCAGAAATTGCAGCAAGCATTGCTGGAGCATGATAATTTTGAAAACAATATTAGGAATCTAAAGGTACGCTTATGCAGGTATTGCGCGTTGATAGGTTTCGAGTTTCATTGAATGCAGTTTTAACATCCACATACCTTTCAGTCTGAGCTGAAAAGACAGGAGCGTGATTATAGTGTGGCACAGAAGGAAATAGATGACCTGCAAAAACAAGTGAGCACTTCAACTTGGCATTGGCATTTCAGTCTGCTTGTTTTCGTTATTGATATTTCAAATTAAAATTACATGGAGTTTGTGAACTTTCAAACGTATCGTTCGTTGTGATTTAGATGTGTGTATGTATGAAGATTTGGAGCAGCTTCAGGTGGCGGGATCGTGGGAGCCCCCATAGACATTTATGCTGTGGTGGTTACCCACTAATGTCCTAACGATCGTTCTGAAGTTGTTCCAAATATTTCGATTCTAATAAAAAAGCTTGTGGGGAGATATATGAATCATTCCTGCATTAAAATGGACATGTGGTATTGCATAGCCATGTTCTGATTTTTTTTTACTGTTCTTTGTAGGTTGCTGTTCTTCTAAAAGAATGCCAAGACATACAGATTCGTTGTGGTTCTAGCCTTCCTAATGTAGGTCATGGCGCTTTTTCTACAAGCTTAGGCAATGTTCTTTCCAGTGTAGAGCATGATATCAATGATAATGTAAGTCTACTCTTGTGGTTATCCCTTCTAAAGCCTTTTGTTTCACTATGGTTTTGCATCAAATTGTTGTCTTGTCTTACCATATTATAATTTTTGGCAGATGTCTTTTAAAGATATCAATGGGTTAGTTCAGCAAAATGTTCAACTAAAAAATCAAGTTCACATGCTCAATGCTGATCTTGACAAAAAGGATATGGAACTAAGGGTAAGTGTGATAGGTTGCTTTTTTTGTACTGCACAATTTTAATTGTTCTTTTTGTCAATTGCCAGTTATATTCTCAATTTCAATCGCAAAGATAATTAATTTCGTTCCTACCTTTGTAGGAGAGTTTCCAAATTGAGTTGAAGAAAATTACAGATGATGCTGCGTCTAGGGTTGAAAAAGTTATGAAGAAATCTGAAGAACAAGCAATAATGATTGAATCTCTTCATCGATCCGTATGTCTTACAGGATTCTTCTTTCAAAGACACCCAAAATCCTTTTGTGTTGAAAACGTAATAATTCTATTAATTGCTGCCTATTGTTGTCCTTTACTGTTGTGTAGGTGGCGATGTATCGGAAGCTGTGTGAAGAGCAGCAGAAGGCTCGTTCGAATGTTGAATCAGCACCCAATGCTCTGCAAGGTTTGTTCTATTATGCCTTTTCTTTTGATTTGTCCTGCCCATTAGTTGAATAACTTTGTATTTTTGTGGGGTTGACTGTTGTGGTGGTGTATGTCAAGGCACTTGTATTTTGCAGATGCTCTTGGATGTTAATTTTACCTCACACTTTTCCTTTTTATTCTCTAGATAACAGCAGAACGGACCTGATGGTTCTGTTTGAAGGGTCACAGGTAATTTTCTGGTGATACTTTTGATCAAGCAGCCTATATGAATACGGTCGTTTTGATCTATTCCATCCTGTATTTTCTACTTCAACTTTATAGGCAGTCTCGAAGAAAGCTTATGAGCAAGTTTCTGAACGAGCCAGAAACCTTGATGAAGAGTTGACAAAATTGAGGTTGTCTTTCCTCTCATTGTTTATCTGGCTGGCTTATATTGCTAATGATCGGTATATGTTTATTTTTTTTCATTATGCAAGATGTGCAGTAAGCTTCTAGGGGGTTGTCAGTAGCATTATAAATCAGAACTTCAGAAGTTCATGGACCATAATATTTTTGTAACATTTGTTGCGAAAAAGCTAGGCACTTTACCCTTCATACCAGCCAAGTCTGCGGTAGTCTCATGCTGGTAGACTTTGTAGGAACTTTCAGTTCTCATCCACACTGGGTGATATACACTCTTAATTTAGTTTTCTTGCACTTTCGTTTGCTTTGTTTTGGTTGGTTGTAGATGGCATATTTTATTGAAGTTTGACAATGATTCTATTTGTTCAAATACCTCCAATACTTACTGTTGTCAATTCAGGACTGAGCTTCAGGCTCTGCGGTCTGAGCGTGATAAGGCAGTGCTTGAAGCTGATTTTGCTCGGGACCGGCTTAATGGGTTTGCAGCAGAGCTTGAGCATCAGGTTCTCACAGAGTTCATTCTCAGTTCTTCGTTTATTTGTTGATGAGAACTCTTGTGCATTATTCTTAATGTTGATTTGGATTATTCTCCTGTAATTACAGAGGAAGGAGTCTAATTCTGCTTCACTTAGAAATGCGGAGTTGATGCGCTTGGTAGTTGATTACGAAAGAAGACTTCGTGAAGATTTGGATTCTAAGCAAGATTTAGAGGAAAATCTTAGGAAGCTATCAATGGAGGTTTGTTTGCATTTTGTGCATACATTAAATTATAATGATGCAGAAACCTGACATGAACATGATTTCCCAACATTCTAGGTATCCACATTGAAGATTGCAAAAGAGAATTTAGAGAAGTCAGAGAAAAGAGCTTTGGATGAAGCCCGTGATTTAACGGAGCGAGTGCATCGTTTGCAGGTTTTTTTTTTCTCATTGCCACATATTAAAGTTTCTGTGTATGAGGTGTCATTTTACATTTATCAGTTCTTATCATGCTGATATAGTTGAGGTACTATACATGTAAATTATTTTTGCTAGATTGATCCTTCACTTAGTTTTAGTTGTGTGCATGCTTGCTGTAAAAATTCTACTGAATGTCTCTTCTCATCCCACATTAGTTTCATTCGGACAAATCTATAGTTTTTCCCCAGTATTTGATAGTTGCATAATTTTATGGTCTAATATTGAACATGCAAGTTATTTTAACTTCTGATATAATCTTTGATGGACAGTATTCTCATTGTTGCATGATTCTACAAAGCTTTTTTTTTTAAAAAAAAAAGATATCTGCCATATCTTTTGTTTGATTGTGACACACTCTTGCTTGTATCTCTTTCTGTGTATATGTATCTGATATATTGCTTTTCAGGCTACAATCGACACAATCCATACCACTGAGGAGGTTCAAGAGGTATGCAGCTTTAGTCTTTAAGATGGATCGTGGAAAGGTTTGAAATATATGTTGCCTCTTTTAGTCTTTTTAACCTGTGGATTATTTAGAATGCAAGGTCCATGGAAAGGAGAAATAATGAGGAACACATTAAGCGACTGGAAGTAAGTTATCTACTTTACCTTTTCCTTTCTCTTTAACCTCATCTAGTTACCAAATGATTCACAAACTGAATCATTGTGCTTCAGAGAGATTGGGCTGAGCTTAAGAAGGAGCTTCAAGAGCAGCGAGATCAAGTTCGTGTTTTGTCGCTTGACAAGAAAAATGTGTTTGACAGCTGCATGAAGCAGGTAGAGGATATGAGAAAGGAGCTAAATAACTCGTGGAAAACTGCTTCTGATGCTGAATCAAGGGCTGCCATTGCAGAGGTTTGTTGAAATATTTCTATTTTAGCTAGACTGATAGCATTATATTTGAGATCAGGACAATTTTGATTTGTTTCTCTTTCTGCAGGCCAGGTGTTCTGATTTAGAGGCCAGGCTGAAATTGAGAAAGGTAGACGCATCAGTTTTTAAAAGATAACTGCATAAATCCCATATCAGGTCTCCTGCCACTTTGAGAAAATATAGACTATATTAGGGTGTAGGGACTGCAGTAACAAAAATGTTTTCTGTCTGGTAGGAGAGGCCTCATGTGACATAGTCGTGATGCCTGCTGTTCGTTGCCAAATTTTAAAAATGGCCAGTTCAGACCTCGTACAATCATAAGACCAGATCATATGCTGTACTAGATAGATCATTATCATGTAAGCTCCTAATTGTGCTTTTTTCTATCAGGTCATTCCAAGGGATGATGGCCATGAAATCTCAGCCGCATCTGAGGTGAGCTATTTTTTGTTGCTGTACTCCCTCCGTATTGGATTTAGAAGTCGTTTTAGACAAGGTTTGGGTCAAACATTGGGAATATAAATCATCAATAACTTTTAAATTACCGAGTTTGCAAATGTGAAAACTACATGAGTAGATTTGTCTTGAAAAATACTTTCATAAAAGTATACATATATCATTTTTTCATAAATATTTTTATAAAAACAAGAGGTCAAAGTTGTGTTTTGGAGACCGTGTCGCTGTCCTAAACGACTTCTAAATCCGATACGGAGGGAGTATGTCATTAACTATTTATCTGAGTCTATGAGTTTGTACTCCTATAATCATGTATCTACATTCTGCGGGATAGTTGTAAGGACTACAGTACTGACGTTTTGATTTAAGTGGATTCTTTTTTTTTAAAATCATTGTCTTTCCATGCTCTTTTGAAGCACCATTGAATCTTTGCACAAGAAGTGATTACCCCACCCCTACCGTCATGTGTCAAGTGTTCCTTTATGTAGCTCACTGTGTATTAACTTGCTGATTCCCTGATTACATGGTGTTTTGGTCACCAATAGGACAATGATGAGCTATTCCAGTTGAAAGAGGAGTTAGAAAAATACAAGGAGGAAGCACAAGCAAATAAGAACTACATGGTTCAGGTGCCTATTTCTCACCTTGTTAAATTCCAGAAGATCATGCTTACCTAGATGTAAAAATGTTTCTATGCACTGAAAAAATGAAGGGAAAGTTAAAACCACCTTACCACTGTTACTTCTTAATCATGGTAAAGTGATATTCAATATTTCCTCCCTTATCGTTTCTGTTACCGACCTTAGTGCTGCTCTGTTCATTATATTTTTAAATCGAAGGGAGAGGCTTATTTATTATGACAGAACCTTAATTTTGCCTTCAAAGAAAGCTGCTTATTCACAATGTATTGATCTCCTGAATCATGCAACATGAAATCTTGTACAGTACAAAGAAATCGCACACTCAAATGAAGTCGCATTGAAGCAATTGGAATCTGCCCATCAGGACTACAAGGCTGAGGTACTAGAATTTTATATTTGTTATATTGAATAATCTACCTTTGTTTCATACATGCGCATTGACTTGTAGTTTTCATGTATAGACCGAGGTTGGCAGGAAAGCCTTGGAAGATGAGATTGTTAAGCTGAGGGATAAGTTATCAGAAATGGAGAAGAGTTATGTCTTGAAGTGTGAAGAAGCTGCCAATGCTATTGAATCTAAAGAGAAGCACATCACTTCTCTCATGAATGAAATTTCTGTTTTAAGAACAGAAGTTTCTCAGAAACAGTAAGCATTGGTTTACTCTGAATCTGGCAGAAATACTTTTCTAGTGCTTCTTCTTGATAAATTGACATTTTTTTTTTGCTGTTGTTTTGTTCCTGTTAACAGACCGCAGTTGGAAAAATTAGAAATCGAATTGGCCTCGGCAAAGAGTTCAGTTGATGAGCAGTATAAGCGCTGGCGAACCGCCCAAGATAATTATGAACGCCAGGTTTCTTTCTTTTAATCTTCTGCTGATGCGAACCAACATTTCTTGGTGGAGAATGAGGGAAGCCCCCCCCCCCCCCCACCCACCCCAACCACCACACACACACACCCCGCACCCCCAAATAATGATGACGACGATGATGATAATGAATTAATGATGATGATCATCATGATAATAATGATAATAATGGCCACCATGCTTTTGAGTCATGTTGCTTCCGGTTTCATTGTTGTTTACTGCTCTGATCATTTAGAATCCGCTAGCTTAGTAGTAATGACTCATGCCAAATTGGTGGCTTTGCTATTAGGAAAGTTAGCTGTTAAGTCATCAAGCCAAAAATTCTGTATCATTATCATAAAGTAAATGAATTTATATGCTATATAGATCCTCTTTTGTCACATACAAATGCACACAAATATTAGCCAACACGTAGAGAAGATCATCCAAGCTGGAGGCAACACGACTGTGCAACATAACACTAGGCACTACCGCTGCAGAGCTCAAACTCTGATTTTTTAAATTATGAAGATTATTATGTATCCATGATTGATTCATAGCATCTTTCTGGTTTATTTTTATTGTGAATGTCACATGTATCAATGCAAGGGTTTATACGATCTGTATTCATGTTTACATCTGTCTTCTGTAGGTTATTCTGCAATCTGAGACAATACAGGAGTTGACAAATACTTCTAAACAGCTATCTTCGTTGCAGCATGAAATCACTGTACTTCGCCAGACAGCAGATGCACTGAAAACTGAAAATGTAACTTGTCCTGCCACTCTGAATATTTAAAGTTTGGCCTTTTTTTTTTCCAGAATCTATGTTATATTTCAGTCGCGCAAACATACTTTTTTTGAGTTTTTGTCTGGCTGTGTGCTGCCTTTCATAAACACCTTTCTTATTGAAACATGAAACCTGATTTGGCATGAAATGATGGTGCATTCACTGTCTCATTATCTGGTAGCCATGGTGGGGCCTGCTTCTGATAAGTTGAATATTTATCGCCAATATATAGAGACTTGTTCTTGCAAAAAGTTTTTTTTATTAGCCATGTTCTGGAACATTATTGTTGCGGATTTAATACAAATATGTATTGTGAGCATTTTTTATTTTTCATTCTTGTACAAATTTTTTTTGTAACCAAATCCATGATTGTTGATTGCTATTGTAGCTGATTTTGACAAGCAGTGAGTCTGATTGGTTGCTTGCATTAGCCTTATCCTACATTAGACCTTATGTAGCATAACCTAAGGTAGCATAAACATGTCCAATGCCTTGCTGGACAGGCAAGCCACATCTGATAAAATTGTATGTTTACCTTTTGTTGCATATATTCACCTCCATGTTCTGTGGTCTCATGTTTCTAGTAGCGCTGATTTGAGAGCTATTGGGTGAGTATATTTTATTCAGCCTTTTTGGCAGCGAATTTTATAGCCGCTGCAGCTGCTGTCTCTTACACAAATACTGTGCTGACTGTCAGCACCTGCTGCTTTTACAAGCAGCCGAACATTTTTTTTGTGTGTGCGACCAGCTTTAGCAAATCTGCATTGTCTAATACGGCCAAATCTGCGTTCAAAAAAAAAAAAAAAATACGGCCAAATCTAGCGTTGCAGAACACTGTGGGAGCCTGCATAAGCCTATGCAGGCAACCAAACATGAGCAAACTGCACTGTACTTTACAAGTCTGGATAAAGGCTAATACAGGCAACCAATCAGACCTATTGTGATCGAAGCTTTGGTTATGTTTCTTTTGCATTTTTGTCTGACTGATTGTTATCCGTATTTCATCTTCTATTGTCAACTTCTTGCTTTTGTGGTTGTGTGGCTGGCTTGGTTCCTGGAATACCATATCTGTTTTCATTGGTGGACCTTGAATCCATCTATGTTCTGTGTTTTCCATATGCTATAATCTACCTTTAATGCACACTGCACACTACATATCTTATTTTTCATAAATTTTGGTTATATATGGTGCCTTCTTTTTGTGAGAAGTGGGCAAAGCAATCAGAAATAACATCATATTTGCCTCTTTGTATAGATTTCTTGATGTGCAGGTTTGCATTATCCATGCTGCATTGAATTTTGGAGTTTTCACTGGTTTGCTTCTACATAACTAATCCAGACTGCAATCATTTCAGGATAGTCTGAGATCTTCTGTTGAGCAAGAAAAGATGGGCTTATTGAAAGAAAAGGATGATGCCCTGCAGAAGTATAATGAGCTTAATGATCAGGTTATCTAGCAATTTTTTTGATGAATATCCAACACACTATCACAGAAGTATTTTCGTATTACATTTTGATGTGTGTTATTCTTGGTTAAGGGATTTTCTGCCTGTTCTGATTGTTTCATTGCCACTTTTTCATTCATACCAGAGCTGATCAGTTCCATCACCACATTGAATAATTTACTACTAAACCAATAGATGTTTAAAAGTTAACCTTTTGAGTTTTGAGGGGGCGTTTTGTAAATCGGTATCATGAACTTCAACACCTATTTTCTTATTTATTTTAGCGATTATTAGTAAAATTGAGGGATGCCTTGTGCCTGTGAACCACATTGTTGTATTTGTCACGCAAGAGAACATGCATACTTTTCATTACAAATTTATGTAGAGTTTTCTTCCACTTATTCTTACTGCTATTCTTTTTCATAATTAACGATTCCATGTTTGGCTATCATTTTTTTTTCATGATTTCCATTTTGTTATGAGTGCAGAATAGAATTCTACACAATCAGTTGGAAGCTTTGCACATTCGGTTAGCCGAGAAAGAACGGAATATTGCTGGGCTTTCATCACATCGTACTGATATCTCACATGCAGAAGATGATCTACAAAGTGTCATCAGCTATCTGCGCAGATCGAAAGAAATTGTAAGTATTGGATTTGGAGGCTTTTTTTAGTATTCATTTTGCACTAGATGTGGTTCTTATTCAGTCTGTTGACTATTTCAGGCCGAAACAGAGATATCATTGCTTAAACAGGAGAAGTCACGACTTCAGATAGAAGTATGTTCTGCTAGCACCTGGCAACCAGACCTGCATTTGTCCTCGTCCACTTATTTCCACTTTTTTTTTTTAAAAAAAAAAAAACTGCAGCAAGTTCTGCCAAATGCAAATGTGCCATGTTGAACATATAATTAAATATTTGTTCGATTTCTGTTAATCTATTTGGTAAACAGCTGGTACATTGTTGGAAGGAGCTATATGAGTGTTTTTTGTTGTTGTTGTTGTTGGTGTGTGTGTGCGCGCGCTCGCGTGCTGTGTGTCATGTTCCCATCTGGTAATTGTCAAAACGCCAGCTCTACTGGCAAAGTGGCAATTGTTTGTTTAAATTGACGTCTCCCTAATAATAGCCAATTTGCTTTGGAAACAGTCTTTATCAGCCACATGTATTTATGTTGGTTTATTACTTTGTTACTGAAATTGATGACCATTTTGAATTCATCTGTCTTCAATGAAATGAGCCTTTTGGACTAGATTTGGGATATTTGGTTGGGACTTTTGTGTTAGATGTGTATTGGATGGAGCATGTGGACCTTCATTATAGTGTTTTACAAACTTTCTCAATTGAGTGTCTAGTTTCATATGTTTCTTATTGTTTATATAGTTGGAAAGTGCTTTAAAGTCTTCCAAGGAGGCACAGGACCTGTTGCGAAGTCAAGCTGATAGTGCCAGGGCATTGATGTTGAAGGATGAAGAATTCAAGTCACTGCAGATTCAGGTGCAACTCAAATGTTTGTTGGGATTAGTGGATTACATTCTGCCACATTGCTATGTTGCTTTAACATGGTTATTGAATGTATTTTAGCCTTATTAGCTATATGTTGTTTTTTCTTTGAAATGGCTGACCTCAGGTCAGAGAAATTAACTTGCTTCGTGAAAGCAACATACAACTTAGGGAAGAGAATAAGCACAATTTCGAAGAATGCCAGGTAAGATATTAAATTGGTAATGTTTCATTGCTGGTTTAGACTATATGTGCATAATTCTTTTTTTATTTTAATTTTGTGTGTTCAGAAATTCCGTGAAGAAGCTCAAAAGGCTAAAATGGATTCTGAGAGATTGCAGAACCTTCTACTGGAGAAGCAGGTAGAAGCTGAAATGTGCAAAAGAGAACTAGAAATGCAGAAGGCAGAGATAGCAAATCTCAACCAAAGAATTTCAGAGGTAAGTTTTAGTCCACTTTCTAACAGTGTAGTGACAAAATAGCATGAAACTCCTTCACTAAGAGCAGCAACTGTCGCTTTTAGTCCAAGCAAGTTTTAGTCCATGGTTTGTAAGTTGTAACATGCAGGTTACTGTCAAAAAGATCCCAACATTGTGAGAAAACAATTTATGCATAGAAATCTACATATTAATTCATTTGATTCTTCATATGTTGAGTTCTGCACTTGTGTATTAATGTTTTTTTTTTTTTGGCAGCTTGTTGAAAATAGCAAAGGCATTGATTTGAACACTTATGAAGCCATGAAGAACGAACTTCAAAATATCAAAGTTAGTCATCTGTTTTCCTCTTTTTTTTCCTTTCTGACGATGCCATTCTGAATGTTTCTTGGTACATGATGTTTACCAATTGAATTTGGTCTTCTGCACAATAGTGTGTTGTGCGTCGTTTTTGTCTAGTGCCTTGTTTCCCTATTTTATATGAATTATTTTTTATGCAACTTTAATTCCTTTGTCGTGAGTTTGGGACACTTCTATCTCTTTTGGATGGTGGCTTGATCTGGGTGAAAGTCTCTGTAGCTGTACATGAGTCATTTGGTGTCTAATTTCATTTGTGGTATGGTATTGGATTTCCTGACTTCTTGGGTCATATTTTAGGCATCTTATTATCACATGCATAATATCGTTTTTGACAGTCAACCTTGAGAGAGAATTCCATGGAGCTTGAAAGTGCAAAGAAACTGGTTTCCGAGAAAGAAGTTGTCATAAAAAATTTGGAGGATAAGCTTTCTGTATGTCAATCTGAATTGGATTCCAAGGAAAAGAAGCTGAATGATTTAGAGGTGAGAATGGTTCAAATTTTTAACACCAATATATCAACTAATTTTCTGTAGTACTTATAATTCTTGCCCTATTGTAGGCCTCCCTTAAATCTGAGATTGACAAGTATAAGAAGATGATTACCAACTTCAGGGTTCGATCTTTTTTCACTTTCTAGTTTCAATATTGAATATCTATTTTCTATGTTTGTGTATTCATGTGTCTTCTCCCATTTTAAATTCTCCAGAGAAAGATTGACAACTTGATGAAGGAGAAGGGAGAGGCCGTTAAAGAAAATTCAAACCTTATAAAGCAGATGGAGGATCTTAAATCAAGTACTTCCACTCTGTTCCTTATTCTTTCCCACTTGAGCAATCTTTTGAATTGTTTCATGCTAGTTGCTGCAAATCTAATTAACTTTTGCAGGTCAGAAGACAACATCGGAAACAACACTTGAGCAGGCTATAAAAGAAAAAGATTTCAGGATACAGGTTAGCACATTTTGCTTAAATGGTACACAAAAATATTATTGAGCCTTTAACAGAAACATGTATTAACAGACATTAGAAAGAACCCTGGAAAAGGAGAGAGACGATAACAAGAAAGAAAAAGCAAAGATTAGAAGGAACGAGAACGCAATGTTTGGTGCTCTTCAAAAGGTGCATCAGGTACATTTGTTCACAAAAGCATTGTATGTCTACCATATGGCATATATGTTCGATTTAACAATATACTTTGGCTGAGTTTGTTTTATGTCCTGTTTGGATAATGGGACTGAATTTCATGCAGTTACAGTTTTATGTTCCTTAACCAACCTAGTAGGAACTAGGTGGCATTTTTGAAGAAATAGGCTCCCAAATTCTTTGCTTATCAAATCCTGTCTGATTGTAACATATGCGGTTGTACTAAAAAGTGTGTTAGTGAAACCTCATTGGGTATTACGATTGATTTATGAGGGATTTGGGTTGGTCATGCGGGTGTGTTTGTATTTGATTTGTTTTGAAGAATAATTCCACAATGTAGAATATTTTTTAATTTTACACCCTGTGTTGTGTTCCAAGTTGTAGTTTCCTAGCGTAGGGCTTCCCCTATGTATCCATCATGTACTTTATGTGTAACAATACCTAATGGGTCTTAATACAGTTATCCAATTTTCTGTTCGTAAATACCATTCTTTCGTTTTATTGAAAACAAAAAAAAAAGATAGGGGGGCTCCCGTACGCACCGTTCTAAAAAAACAATTATCCAATTTAGTCTCTTATTATTGTATCATGATATTAGAGCTCTTTGTGATCCTTGCCATCCGGCTTGTTTCGTTTCAATGTGAAACAAGATAAGCTGATAAGCCGGCGCCCTAGGGCCATCCAGCTTGTTTCGTTTCGATGTGAAACCAGATAAGCTGATAAGCCGGCGCCCCCAACTTCCTAGCTAAGGCTATTCCCCTACTCCTTTCTCTGTCCGCTCCATGCACTGCTGCTCTCTCTCTCTCTCTCTCTCACATCAGCCAGGATGGTGCTGGAGGATGAGCTCAATAGCTCTATGGGATGTCTCACAAGTCACACTTGATCTGGATGTGGGGATTATGACGAATAAAAGCACAAGTGGCGTGCTCCCAAAAAGCTATAGGCAAAATTTGGAAGCCCAAACACCAAGACTTTTTGTGCAGAAGCTTGTGAAAAAGTGACTTTTCCAGGCAGCTACTCCCTCCATTCCAAATTATAAATCATTCCAACTTTCTTGGAGAGCCAAAGCATCTCAAGTTTGACTAAAATTATAAAGAGAATTACAAAGATTTTGTGATATCAGATAGGTATACTATGAAAATATAATTACCGAAGAATTTAATGTTTCTTATTTAATATCATAAATGATACTATTTTATTATATAAATCTGGTCAACTTGAGATTGTTTTGACTCTTGCAGAAAGTTGCAGTGACTTATATTATGGGGTGGAGGGAATAGAAATAAGCAACATATGCATAGGTTTAAGCTGTGCCAAAGAGAGCCTATATTGTTAGGACATTAACATCAAATTATTTTATTTATTTATTATATTTACCATGAATGTTTTGATACTGCGTTTATTTGGCACTAGCAAACATGCCTGTGTGTTGCAACAGGACGTACAATTTGTTGCACGGCCATGCCATTATGTGAGTGGTGTGGCGCCAATGAAGGTTTTGCAGCTCCAAAACTCAAGATAGAAGGGTGAGAGGGACGATGAGGGGTGAGGAATGGACTGGTGGGTGAGAGTGGTAGACGGAAGAAAGAAACTTTTGCTCTTCAAAGTTAGAGAAGTTTGACTTAGGACAAACTAAAACTTTTACCTTTTTTAAAGTTTTGGAGTATTATACTACCATTTTTTTGAATCACAGGGACCAAGTTAAAAATTTGACTGTCCTTGTTCAAAGCATTAGGAATGGAAGTAACTATAAATTTGTTTCCTGATTATTTTGTTGGTTCCCTTTGATCAAATGTTGATTGGAAGTATTGATTTACAGGACAAGAAACAAGTAGAAGAGTCTATAGAGAAGCATAAGCAGGCTGTGAAAGAATTGATTGAGGTATACTTTTGAATGCACTTTTGATGCCAAGTTACTGGACAAATGTTTCATATTTTCCTCTTTTAGTTAAATGATCCCTAACTTTGATAAAAGAATACATAAAACATTTTGTCTTTGATAACTGAAAGTTACAACACATTCTTTTCAGAATTATCCTGGATTATCATCTGAAGTGCCACCAGTCTCAGCACTAGAAGAGCAATTTCTTTCATACTTCCGTGCAGCTAAAGATATGGAGGGATCTTCTAGTCCCTTCCGTGAAGGTGCAGCGACTCAAACTCCAGCTGTTGAAACTGCCCCTGTGGATGCACCTACTTCAGCTGCAGGTGATTTATTCATTTTGTTATGACATTACTGGCATCTTATTCACTAGTGGACACAGTGATCAATGCACTATCTTCTCCTAGATGACATTTGATACTTTACTCTTCTGGTCAATGTGGGAGCTCATAAGTTGTCAGTTGCAGGACGTACGGTAGATACTCCGCCAAGGCCAGCTAAAGCTAAAATGACGGAAGATAGAGCAGCAGTTCCCAAACCAAGCACTGAACTACGTAGACCTGGAGGAAGAAGACCACTTGTTCGTCCTCCTCTTGAACGACCTGAAGAACCTCATGCTGACACAGATACGGCTGCTGTTGATGCCTCCACAGTTGTTCAGGACAAAGGGGGGCCATCAGTAGAGCGTGAAACTTCTGGTATTTTACCTGTATTGCAGCCTTCAAGTCGTAAACGGCTTATCTCATCTTCACAGACGATAGACAGTGCCTCACCAGGTGAGGCTAATGATGCCAATCCTCCATCTAAGAAGCCCAAGGAGAAAGAATCTTCACAGGGGACTAGTGAGCTCAAAAGTGGTCAACCTCTTGGGGATGTAGTGGCACAGGTTGGTGTGCTTCCAGCCACTGATAACCTAGATGGACAACAGCCTACAGAAGAGATCGATACTGATCAGGCATCTTCGCCAATGGTAGAGGCTGAGACAACAAGGGAGGATGATGTGGGTGATAAAGATGAATCTGGAGATGCATCGATGGACAACAAAGGCCAGGATGCTGATGTTAATATTGACACAAATGCAAGTCCCATAGAAAATGAGCTTGTGGTGGCAAAATCTGAGGCAGCAATTGAATCATTTGACGATGACCAGAAAGCAGAAGATTCGAAGGAAGATGCTCAGCTTACTACTGCAACTGATGTTGAGGATGACATGGAGGAGGGAGAGTTGGCAGAGGAACCTGAAGAGAAGAGTGATGTTGATATGTCAGAGATTGATGGTGAGACTGCAGCTGAGCGTGCTGCTGTGGAACCAGACCAAAGTCCTATAACACAGTCTGGTGCAGCTGATGCCTCCCCAAGCAGAACTGCAGAAGCATCTCCTGCACGTGAACCTTCCCCTAATCCAGTCCAAGCTGGTGCAACTTCTCGACCCCAGAATACTAGCACTGCAACAGAGGCACGTGAACCTTCAACTAATCCAGCTCAAGCCGGTGCATCTTCTGAACAGCGGAACACCAGAACAATCAGCTTTGAAAGGGCCAGGCAAAATAGGCAAGCCAGGTTTCAACCCGCTGCTCGAGGTCGTGGCCAGCAATCTGTTACACTGAGGGTATGGTTTCCTCGTGCTTGGTTCTTTTCAGTTTTCGCTTATCCAGTATTAATTTTTTTTGTGGTGCCTTTCTTTTGCAGAAAGATGCTGCGGGTCGAGGATCAAGGGGTCGTGGGGGGCGTGGTCAGACCTAGGAAGTAGATATCTTTTCTCGTGCAGGGATAATTTTGCCCCTGGGATACAGAACACCTTGTATTTTTTTTAGTCTCGTTGGCTCTTACTAAATGTGCCCTGACCTGTAGGCGAATCCTTGTGGGTTCTGCGACAGCTACTTTTAGTCCAAACAGTGTTTGTAAAGGCATACTCTGTATGATTGTAACTTGAGGCACTGGGCCGGCCATATTATGCTGATGCGGGAACCGTTTATACAGGGTGTAAGAAACATAGACCCTAGGAAAGTTAAGTAATTTTGGAGGTTGATTAACAATATAACTACTATTAGAATTGACAAATGTTTGCTGCTAGTATAGAAGAAATTTACTTTATGGATGATACTATAACAATTATATTATATAATATATTCAGTCATTGATACAAGAAATGGACTTAAGACTGCAACCGATGCTCAAACAAGGAAAAAGAAGGTTAAGCACCGGTGCAACCTATTGTAGGTGCCGGTGCTGAAATCAACAGTATTGGCCTTGGGTCATCTACATGCCTTGATGCGAAGTGAATAAACTATTACTTTGTTTTAAATTGTAGTTTGTTTGATTTTTATCTTAAGTTTAACCATTTGTTTTATTCAGAAATTTATTTAAAATATTTTTTTGGTAGAATTTTTTAGCAAAATTTAACTATGGTTGTTCATTTATTTTAATAAGATGAGTGGGTAAGCTTGAGGTCAAATAATCAAACGAACTATAATTTAGAATGGATGGAGTTTTTTTTTTCTTGCATAAAGTCTCTATATGTGGAAGGAATCAATACTGGTGAAATAGTGCCTGCAAGGAATTGACGTCGGTGCTGACTACATTGTGGCCAGTCTTAGTTAGGCTAAATGTCACCGACTCTGTTCCGGCATCGGCTACTGCCAACCAAAGTATCTGTTGATACTCAAGACGACCAAGAGACTCAAGAAGTTGCTGTTGTTGTTGGGCTTCTTCTTCTTCTTGTGTTTTTTTTTTTTTTAAAGTCCACTTTTCCTCCCCCAACTATCATGAAAGTTTGGTTTTCCTCCCTGAACCGCAAAACCGGATAACTCATCTCCCTCAACTTTTCAGTCGGTGCATTTACCTCCCTCGAGTGGTTTTGAAGTTGGTTTTGTCCTTTCCTTTTTATTTATTTCGTTTGAATTTTTAAAAAATTATAATAAATTAAAGAAAAATCATAAAATAAAAAATCCAAATATTTTGGACTGCACATGAGTAGATATACATAGTAAATATATAATATGATATGCTTTTATATAAAGTTTTTGATGTAAATTTAGATCTATGCTTTTCTATAATTAACTAGAATAATTCATAATTGTAGCTTCTATGGTCCAATTGTGGTGAAATTTTTATGGTGGACAAATTATTGTATGATTGAACTATAGTAAAAAATTTCATACTTATTGGATTATGCATAACTTAGTTATAGATTTATTTAGGGTTTATGCTTGTTAGATCTAAATAAATCTATAACTAAGTCTAAATAAATCTATAACTAAGTTATGCATGATACAATGAGTATAAAATTTTTATTTTAGTTCAAGCATACAATAAGTAGGTCACCATAAAAAATTCACTACAATTGGACCACACATAATGCAGAGTTGAATTATTCTAATTTAATTACAAAACTAAATCTATAGAAAAAAACTTTATACTAAAGCATATGATATTATATGTTCAATGCGTAGATCTAGTCACGTGGAGTCCAACAAAATTGGATTTCCCATTTTATGATTTTTCTTTGATTTATTATGATTTATCAAAAATTCAGCCAAAATAAATAAAAAGAAAAAGACAAAACCACTTTCAAAACCACTCGAGAGAGGTAAAATGCACCGACTGAAAAGTTGAGAGAGGTAAGTTATCCATTTTTACGATTCAGGGAGGAAAAATCAAACTTTCGCAATACTTTAGGGAGGAAAAGTGGACTTTTTCCTTCTTGGAACGGTCGGCCCATGGCCCATTTAGTCACACCTAGAACCATGGCATGAAACACGAAGTTACACAGGCTGTAAAACTTTTAGTAAAAAGGCATTGGCCAGGACATGGCTCTTTACCAAAAAAAACTGAAAATAAACTAAAAGAATGCTATCATTCTCCAGCTTTTCTGCTCTTTCAAACCATCCTTCTCGCTCTCCAAAGTAGGTTTCATGGCTCTCTAATACAAGACATGAGTCACAAAAATTCATAAGTTGAGTATAGAGGACAAAATTTCTTGAGTCTATCAGAGCCACAAAAAATATATAAAAAATCATTATTGCATATTGATAAGATTAGCAATTTTGTTAAAAAAATCTCTCTGACATTTTTTTTGCTAGATGTTCAGATATTCTCACCCTCTATTCTTGCTTTCTCGCTCGCAAACATAGAAAGTGAAGCTGGCTCTTCAAAGTGCCAAACAAGAAAAAACCTTATGAAAAGAATATGGAGAGATATAGAGTGATTTTTATTGG